>PTEX01000102.1:801407-999245 GCA_003342815.1 Eudromia elegans
GCGGCCGCCGCGCGTCCCGCTCGCGGTGGCACCAACGGCTGCGCGGGGCGGGGGCGGCTGCGCGAGCCTCACGCGCCACCGCACCGCACGGCCCGCCCAGCGCTCGCGAGAGCTGCGCCCAGCGCGGCAGCGGCTCTCACGAGTCTCGCGAGACGCCCGCCCCGCCTCCCTTCTCTGAGTTCTCGCGAGAGCGCCGCACCGCCCCCCCCCTCCTCGCCCCCCTCCCGCCCATTGTGCGCGCGCGGCGGCTGCGCGGCCGCCCCTGAGGGGAGCGCGGGGCTGGCGCGGGCCCAGCGCGGCCCCCGGCGGTACCTTCGAACCGGGCCGGGCCCGCATGGCTCCCCCCGCCTCCTCCGGCAGCGCGGGCTGCTCTCCTCAGGCGTGAGAGGGGGGCAGCATCCCACCAGAGCCGAGGCGAGCGGCCTTCAGCGCCCGTTAGGTTCTTTAGAAGATTCTGGAGAAAAAAAAAACACACACAGAAAAAAAAACCCAACCCGCCGCGCTCTGCGCGCTGGTGCCGGGTATCCAAGCCTCTGGTGCCACCTTGTGCCCGCACGAGGAAACTTCGCCTTCTCGGTTATTTTATGGCCAAAATCTGCAGAATCCGCTAAGGAAAATTAGTGAGTTACAATCGCCTCGTGCTCAGTAGCTTTCTTCCCAGTCTCGTTTCTTAGCCAAGCAGTTTCTCCAGCACCTTAGCCTTGTTACGGTGAGGGGGATTTCTGAACCCTCACTGCATAGGAAAAGAAAAAAATTCCTTTAAAATCATCCCAAGATATATTCTTCCACTATATATGACTGAGAAGCACGTTGAAGCAGTAACTGTTTTATTTTTATTATTATTTTTTAATCAAGATCAGTACACATATTGAAATAACATGAAAGTGCTCAGGGAGCAATTGCATGAAGTGTACCTCTCAGCAAGCTTGGAATAAAAGTCAATTAAACCCTGAAAAACAAACACAAAAAATCGGAATTAATAACACCTGCTGCGCTGCAGTGCTGCAGAGCGAGGCAAGAGAGCTTATGTAAAGCAATCCCAGTAAAAAAAAACTGTATTAAAGATTTCCAGAGCTTTAGGAGAGGAATCATCTCTCTGCAGTGTTATCCTAAATACACAGTGCTAAAGAAACAACCATAAACCATAATCAAAATGGTTAATAATACTTCAGTAAACCATAAATGGCACTAGCATTCCCTAGGCACAAAAGCAGACCTCACTCCATTTTCCTGGCTTTGTTTCAACCCCAGTATTTTGTTCTTCTTGGACCACATAGACGCTCCCTCGATTTCCTTTTCTGGTGCTGGGTCAAAGCACTAAATCAGCAGGAATTCTGACCTTTATCGATTGAATTTGCCCTGCAAAATGAGCCACTCAGCATTGACCACCGCCACGCGGCTAATGCAGCCCCCGAGGCACCACGCAGAGCTCCAAGGGATTCTTTGGATGCTCTTTCTTGCCCTTGGTCCATAAACCTGCGCTCTGCAGATCCTTGGGGATTTTGTGGTGTTCCTGCCCTCTCCTTTACCTTTCCAGTATGTGGACAAGGCCCGGAGGACCTGGGAAGTGAGCTTTAATTGCATGAACAGGTTTTAAGGATACACACCAGCCAGCACCTACTTGGAGTCCATATAGCATATACATTATGACTGACGGTACCAGACATACTGCATTTCAGCCTCCTCAGGAAATGAAGCTGCATGTTCCTTTTCAGTGACTTTTAATCCTTATTTGAGCCGCACTCATAATTTCCCTCCTCGTTCTTGCTGCTTACCGCCCGTAGCAGTTCAAAGATGCTGCAAATACCAGGAAAAAAAAAGTATTGGACACAAAATATAAAGCCGTAGGAAAGCAGCTTATTAGATGGGCATGTAGGACTTGGCTATATGGAGCCACTCAAATCATAAATGTCATATACTTCAACTGAGGAAAATCATTCTTTCAATATTTTTGGAATATTTCTAGGAATATTTTTGCAGAGAGCATCAAATACAGATTCAAGGATCATTTTTTTCAGAGGAGCAGGAAGCTTTACATATTATTGAGTAATGCCAGGGCCATTCACAAATCAGGATAGTCCTAAAAAAATTAAATACTGAAAGTCTACCTATATAGAACTAAGTATGTGGCCAAAATACCTATTTATATATGAGATACTAACTTTCCTTGTGCCTTTCCCCCCACCCCCATCTTACCAGAAGCTTCAGTTTTATCAAAATCCTGTCACTGACAGTCTATATACATTAATGTTGATATTCGACTGCTGTTGCACATCATGTTGAAGGGTAACAGTACTTTTCAGAGTTTGAGTACAGAGAGCATTACAGCTATACTCGGATATATTGTAGGGAAACTCATAATAGTCTGATGGCATTCTTTCTGAGGGCTTAAAGAGAAGATTCAGCCTTAAACAAACAACAACAAAAAACACCCTCTAAGTTTGGATCCTTTCCCAAACACTTCAGAGAACATGGGTTTTTCCTGTAAGACTGTATCAAATCCAAATGGGTCAAGCATCTTGGCAGGAGCAATATACTCCTCTACACAGTCAACAAGAAACACTTCTGAGTTAAAACATTTGACAGAATTTTGTCTGAAGCCAAGACGGTCTTCTTTCCCCCTCCCTACCAGTTTCAATTTATGTGTCTGGCAGCCTTTTCCAGCTTCTCTAGTTTTCGTGGACTTCCTCCAGGCCCAGGGAATGGCCCTCTTAAGTCAGAGACTGCAGTATATAAAGGTTACCTTGTAATATCATTCAGGATGTATGAACTTATTTCTGCTGTGACAAAGAATTCCAGACCTTGTTTTCGCCATGGAAAACTTTAAACATCTGATCTCCTTCAAAGCACAGGAGGAAAGGTAATACCGTTAAAGAAAAAGCATTCATGGGCAAGAACACTGCAGTGCAGTCAAAATACACATTCATAAAACATGCAATTTCAACCAGGTAGGCTTGTGATATAATAAAAACAGGATAGCCAAGTTTATAAAAATAAGTTTAATATAAAGCTTAGTAAATAGTTCACACAAAAATAATCCACAACTTCAAACAAGTAGTGGGAGGGAATTAACATACTACTAACAAATTACATAAATATTTCTTATATCTAGCCCCCCAAACACCTTTGCTGTTTCAAGTTATTATATCCAATTCCTGAAAAGAAGCACTTCTCTCGATACTTCTAGAGAAGCATCCCATTTAAATTGTGAATTATGAATTTCTCTCYCCTCAAATCTCTTTCAGATGGGGATCCTCACACAGCTTACTTCTGTTCTTCAGAAAACTGCTGCTGTCCACGGAATCCCTGCTGGCAGCAAGACCTGCAAACCAATTTACCTGTAATGAATATATATATATATTAAAGGGTTGCCAGAAATATGCTCAAGGACCCCAAACTCACCCTTTAAGACTGATAGTTTAACTACCTGACCTACAATTCTTTTTGATAAACAAGACCTTATTAAGCAAAACGCAGATTTTTAGTTTTGTCTGCATCCAATCTAGGATTAACTCTACTGAAAAAGAGTTACTCCACTCTCGAGCATGCAGAGTGCTGCCAAAACCTGGCACTGTCTAGCACTAGAACAGCACGAGCAGCACCAGGCGTGACTTGCCAGCACGTTTCTCTCCCAGCAGCATAACACTATCCCCTGCACAGAGCGGCAACGGGCAGCTGACTACCGCTGGATTGAGCAAAATAAAGACACCCTTTGAGTTGCAGAAAGCACACGAGGGAGCAGAGGCCCCCAATTACACCCCCATGGTTATGGGGGTCTCCCCACCAATACCTCCTTGTAACAACTGCACACACTGCCCGCTTCCTTGGAGGAACTTATTTTTTTCCCCACCACAGTGCACTGGAAGGTTTCACTCACAGGCCAGCAGATGTTCTTTAGTTACTTCATATTGCAAAGAGTTACTACTTTTTATTCCCCTCTACTTTTACCTCCTGGAAAACTCACCCGTGAAACCTTAGGGACTTATATTTTCTATCTCCCCAAGGAGCTGCTTCTTATTTCACATCCCCAGTGCTCTGCCCTGGAGAGCCTTCCCACAGCACAGGGCCAGGAGAAACACTTCCCTTTGGGGCCTCATTTGGGCACCTCCTCAGCTGGCAAAACCCAGGAGCTTTTGGAAGGAATGAACATCATTAACAAGGAGCAGTTACCTGCCAGGGCCTCATCTTCCAGGCAGTTCTTTGCCCCTGAGACCCCTGATCTGCAGCAATCCCTCCACAGATGCTCAAGTTGTGCATCCATCTGAAGCCCTAAGGAGAATGAGAGCACACATCATTTCCAATACCCAATTAATTACGCCCTTATTGATATAATTAGATCGCTAACAGCTAGGATCGAGCTGGTGGAAGGAGGGGAAACGAAACCGTGCAAGGGGCTGAGAAAACACTTTTAACGGGCASAGCCCGGACAGATTTACTGCCCTCTCCCCAACCCCCGCGGCCTCACCGGCGTCAAAATGGCGGGCAAGCCGCGGTGCGCGACAGCGACGCAGAAATTTAACGGGTCCAGCTCATCATCATAATAAATAAGAATAAATATTAATAATATAACTTCAGGTGTTTTGTACCCGAGCTCCGCCTCACCTCACGGCGGCCGGAGGGCGCCGCGCCTCATGGCGATGGCGGCGGCTCCGGCGCGGCCTCCCCTCATGGCTGCGGACCCCGAAAGAGGCCGCGCGGCCGCCGGGCGCCTCCCTGGCTCCGCAGGCCCCGCCTCGGCCTCGCCCCGCGGGGCGGCGCCAGCACCGCAGAGGGCAGGACGAGGAAATCCCTGCTCCCGCCTGGCCGTAGGTTGTTTTAAGCGGGTGTATTTGTAGGGTGGATGTTGCCTTAGCACTAACCTGCCTTCGTGGCCAGGTTCACGGCGGAGCTCACGGGCGCAGCCCCTCCGTGCTGGAGCTCTGGGGTCGAACGTTCCCCTGGAGGCTGCTGCGCTTCTTGGGRCTCGAGTCTGAGCTCTGCAACCCCCGACTGCGGGAGACCACGAGGGCGTCTTTAAGGTTTCCTCAAGCTGGAGCTAAGGYGAACGACAGGCCAAGAGGGTGTCCCGAGGGGAAAACAGCAACCTGATATTGATATCAGCTCAGCCTGATGAGTGCTCCAAGGGCAGTTAGGCAGGAAAGCTGTACTGGGACACGGGGAAGTCCGCGCTGTYGTGTGGCGAGATGCTGCCCTTGGCATTGGGATGCGCTCAGCTCTCATATTTGGAGTTCCGCAAAGATTTTGGAGCATTTCCCTGCTCCTCTGGAACAGCCTCGTTGTGAGAGGCAGGACGTGTCAGCGTGTGCCCAGCTCTCACGGGCTGTGTGCGGCTTGCGGAGCGGAGCTGCCGCTCGCRCAGCCCGCTCAGGCCGTCATGGAACCGGTCACGTTTGTGCGCCCCGGCCCGCGGCACAACCATCCTGAGAAACGGAGTCACGGAGCGCCCTCCGTGTCCGCTGCTGGCGGCCCTGCTGCCCGCAGCCGCTTCCCAAAACCCTTGCCCAGGAGCCCGGGTTTCCAGTTCGTGCCGGGGGGGTCTCTCCTAGGTACCTGGAGCAACGGCCTTGCCCCGTGGACGGTCTCATGATGAGAAGACCGTGTGTGGGCAACTCTCAAGTGAGAGCACTGACAACCATCCCCTCCATCCACAGCCTTTGGGGCACGTCTGTGGAGGAGCTGCCTCTTCTATGATGTCCACCGTCCTGTTGAGATATTTGAGGGAATGAGCGGGGAAAATTAATGAGAGTTATCAGCTTCATCGCTATGTGGGAACTCACCTGATGTTTTCCACCAGCCAAGAGGGTCTCCCAGCCTTGGGAAGAACAAGTCCAGCACTGGAGCAAGGCAGAGACGGGCCGCTTTGATGAGGAGCCCCTACATGTGCTGGCAAGTTCTGCTGCATCCAGGAAGAACAGCTGCCCCCGTGGAAGAAATAAGAACCCCAAAGCACTCGAAGGTGGTAGACACAAGAGCAGATGAGGGCAGGCGAGTGGCTGCAGCTGCCTCTCTGCTGCTGGCCCCATCAGTGTGCTCCAAAGAGCCCCGGTTGCATCCCCGCGCCGGCAGTGATGAAGCTGCGGGAAGGAGTGCGTGGGAGGGAGGCCAGCCCTTTCTGGGAGAAGCTTCAAACGTCCCACTGGAGCACAAAGCCTGCAGCAAAACCAGCTTCTCCGAGGCCTTCAAATGGAGCCTGACGAGCTCGGGATCCTGCTGTGCCTGGCGCCTGTCCCAGCTCGTGCAAGCAGCAATAGGCTTGGAGCACACAGCTAGTGTCCCACAGGGGCTGGCAAAGGAATAACTGTGTCTCCCTTCCAACCAGTGACATGATAGGGCCACATGGTTGGCCTACTTGCTTTAGGTCTTGKCTTTTTGCTCTCAGCAGGCTGCTGCCATTTCTAAGTTGGGTCTTCCTCCTGTGTCCGAAGTGCAGTGAGGTGGGTGATGTAAAGGCTGGCCAACCTGTAGCCTATTGCCCATTTGCTGATGCAGCCAGTGATAAATTTGGGGKTTTTTTTTCGGCTCCACAAATCCCATGCTAGTTCTCCTCACCCTTGAAGGTGCACTCTTCCATGTGCAATGTTTGGGGATGCTTGTGATGAAGTGGATGTAAAGTAAAGTACCTTTACTGCTTGAATACAGGGCCTTTAACCCGAGGTCCTTCCACTGCACACAGGTGAAACTGCACTGTTCCATGCTGAAAAAGAAAATTGGGCCTCCAAATCCCAAATTGCATCCCTCAACTTGGAGGAAATGGCTGCCTTAGCAAGATAGTGAAACTAGAAAGAGATATCTTTAGGAATGAATAATTTTTGCTCACTCGGAGCACTCAGGAGGACTTTTCCATCAGAGACAGATTCTCCCTTAGCCTGTACCTTGTTAAGCAGGGGTGCTTTGGGGATTCCTATCCATCTACGAGGAGCTACCACCTGTTACGAGACTCTTTGAGCAGCCACCGATGACCACCGAGAGGACCCAGAGATTTCTGCTTCCCACGTATGATCACAGGATGGCATCACAGACTTAAAAGCTGAGGCAGCTCCGCTCACAGCTTGGAGATCTTTCCCATGCCCTGACGTGCCCAACCCCAGAAGGCTTCGAGAGAAGCTGGCGAATTAACCCTGCCTGCTGAGCTCTTCCCATATATTGGAGCCTCAGACACTTTCTTTTAATCACATCACATTAAAGTCAAGGCTATGGTTTAAGCACACAGACGTGCTCTGTGCGGAATGAAGAGCTGCCGCAGTTGCTCCTGTAATCTGCGAGCAATCTAATCGTGCTGATTTAAGCTAGTTACAGTGTTGACAGCGCTTTAATCTTGACCTGCAAGACTTTGGGCTCTCCCAGGGCATCCCCTGCCCCTGAGTAGACACTGCTAATCAGGCCAAATGCTGTCAGAGCTGGTGATGTGGCTGCATGGAGGCAGGGGTGAATCACAAGCAAAATGTGGCTTGGTTGAAAAGCACAATTGAAACAGTCTTTTGTTCACCTGAGAGGGATTTGGGAGGGTAATGRCATGTCTTGCTGTAACTTGCAGCTTTAAAAGAAGAAAAAAAAAGACAAAAAAATGCACCTTTTAGATGTTTGGGTCTGTCTCCTGCTTGGAGCCTCTGGACATAGGTTGTAGCTGCGTCTTTGGCCCTGKCTCCTAGATGGACCCATGTTGTAGCAGGGTCTCCAAGCCTGTGCTTAGCTCCATCTCCTCTTGAGTGACCCCTCTTGGTGGACTCTGGACCTGGGCTGTTGCTTGCTGGGTTTGGGTTTGGGACCAGCAGACCCTGTTCCCAGCTCCCCGGTACCGCTCTGCCCTGYACAGCCCCAGGGCGATGGCCTCCATTAATGAGGGCCAAGACCCTGTCCAAGGAGCTGGGCAATGAAACAGCCTCCCACAGGAGCTTTATATATATACATATATATATATATATAAAATAAAATATATATATGTATATATGTGTGTTTTTATATATGTATATCTTGGCCGTGCTGTCCTCTGGGGTGACAGCTCTCCCCTGTGAGCAGTAACAGGCCTGATTCACCTTCCCTGATAGTTCTCTCCTTTTCCAGTTCTTATTTTACCCATTTTCCTCTTCTCTCCCTCCCTTCAGAGTGTGGCACCCACCCAAGGGCTCACCTGGGAATCCAGGTCCCAAGATAAACAGCGGCTACACAGAAACTCTTCAGCGCTCCCATCTACAATAACAAACAAAAAAGCCCAGCTATTTTGGGCACTATTTTTTCATTACTGCCTTAGTAAGTGTGGTCTTGCAAAGCCCGACTCAATTTCAGGRGAGTTTTTCCTGGTGCTGGCACCGCTGATGTACCCTGAGCCACTGGGGCGTGCGACTGGTGAGGATGACAAGAGACTTGTCAAGGAAAGCCCAGGGCCAGTATGTGCAGTACAGATAACTAGAAACAGATTATTCCATTTGATTTAAAAAAAAATATATAAAAAAAGAGAAATGTGGAAGGCTTCATTCTTATGACAGAACCCCACAAATAGTTTTTCTTTTTTTTTTAAAGGAAAAAGTCTAAAAACAACCTTTTGCTTTCATTTGAAAGCTATTTTTATTCTCCGGGCTGTGAGAAAAAGCACATTTGAGTTGATGAGGCATTTCTCAAAGAAAATATATCCCTTTTTTCATGTTGAAAATACTGAAATGGGTTGTTTAAAAAATTTCAACATTTTGCTGCTTTTTTTTGAAAACAAAATTTTTAATTCAGCTGAAATGTCCTTTTCTGAAAGGAAAGTGCCTTGATTACTTTTTTTTTTTTTTTTTGACACAGCTTTAATTAGAATTAACAATCACAGCTGATTTCTAGCTCTGCGATGTACAGCTGGACTGAATCCATTGCCCAGCCCTCTCCACTATGGGACTTCCAAGCAACCTCCAGCACTGGCAAGAGCTGAGCAACAATTCAGCTTTGTGTAGCCATTGAGATGTCTTTTATTCTTTCTTTTTTTTTTCTGCTCCAGGGATTAGTTTTTACCAGCGCACTATGTCTAACCGAGTCAGGGAACTTCACAGTGAGTGAGATCACATTGATTTATTGGGGAAGAAGCTGCATACTAATTCTTCCTGTTTTCCTCCCTTGAGGAAAAAGAAGAAATCAGGTAACAGCTCCAGAAAGGCAGCCTGTTTTAACTGTATTTGTAGGCATTATGTTCACCCAATTGATGACAAAGAAGTCTGAGCTCTTTTCATGAGAATGAAGGAAACACGGGCTGGTCTGGCACAACTTCTAGCTAGCAAAGCGAATCCATTTGGGATTAAAGCACCGTCTTTTAGGTCTGAGACAAGCATCGAGCATGGATCAGTACATGGCCTGGCCATCTCTGTGCCACTGAAGCAAGAGGTGCCACTGGAGAACCCTTGCAAATCACACACAGTGTGATGTCCACCCTAGGTAGCAGCTCCAGCAGCTCCAAGTCTTTATTCCCTCTGCAGCAAAACCCCTCATTTTGTCTCAGAATAACTAGTGACAGGGGCAAAAAGTCAAATCCACAGGTCTCCAAAAGATCCTGCAGAAGCTGCAGCCCCATTAGGTCCAGTCCTAATGGAGCATCTCCTGAGAGAACTCTCCTTGCAGGAGACCACGGGCTAAGGCCATTGCGTCTGTCACAGAGGAGGTGACAAACCTCGGCAAAACGCAGCTGCCCTTAGTGCCAACTCTTCCTCCAGGGCTGCAGGGTAGCGTCTGCATTGGAATAGACAGGACAGAAGGTAGCACCAAGTGGAAGGACTAAGCTGGGGCATGTCATTTCCCTGCTTTAACATCCCTTTTGATACATTAGGATCATCAAGCTATGTTAATAGCATACAAAAGAGGATCCTCCTATTAAGGAATTTGCCCCGCTTGGGACATATGCCATGACACCAATATGGCAGGTTTTCACCCCAGGGAAGGGGAGATTGCTGGCTCAGCACCTCTTACAAGGAGTGCAGAGGGCGGAGGAGGGTGYGGAGGGGGACTGGAAGGTGCTGACGGCCGAACTGGCACTCGTTTGCAGCTGGAACTCACTCCCAGCTCTCATGAGGGTCTCCAATTAAAAGCATCGGGATTAAAATTATTCATTGGGTCATGAATTCTGTCCTGCAAGTTTGTCCTACCAGCAAGCACCTCAACAGGAGAATCTAAGCCCAGAAGAACCCTCAAAGGCTCGTACTGCACATTGACTTGTTTCTGGGGACATATAGAGCCATTAATGAATTTCTAATACATAGAAACCCTAGAAAACTATTCTCTCTACCGCTGGGATGTCTCCAACAGAATGGACATCACCAGCAGGGATATCAGAGAGAGAAYAGCACTAAATATCCTGCATCTGTGAATATTTATTTACTGGGTAAAGCTGAGCAGTGATCCTCATTCCTTCTGTCCTTTCTGACTAAAAATACTGGCTGATCCCTTATCCCTGGAGAAAAAAACATGGCTTCATCCTGTCCCCTGTTTCTCCTCCTCCYCCTCTTCCTCTTCTTCCCCCTCAYCCCACTTGAGCAGCCCATCCTGCTCCAGCACCTTGTCCCATTCCTGCTTTTCTYGTGCCTGGAAAGGTTGCTCCTGGAGTCACTACTGGTGGCTTCTTCTGCCAAGGGGCACTGGAAGGAGCTGAACTTGCCACGTCGTCACTTCAGCCCTGGCAGCCCCAGCCAATCTCCAGCAAAATCAGCTGCTTTCTGCAAAAACTGCGTTCTCTCTGCAGCAGAGCTGCCAGCTCCCTTTCCTCTTGTTACAGACTTCATCCACCTCTCTCTTTATAAATCATCTGTGTACGACTTCGTAGGAAATCRCCTTTGAATTGATCACCTTTGCTGCCTGATCCAATGTAATCAGAAATTGATATCAAACAGCAGTGAGCAAGGGAGGCCCTGGTGCGGGGAGTGAAGCCGGCATATGGCTAAAGCACTTTGCTGTGATGAATAACGCTGTAATAACCCRTAATGAAAAGCTGAACTCAGCCAGCATAGCTGGCTCCAGCGGCCCTCCTGAGCTGTGCGGGGTGAGCGGAGCCCTCCCCGTCTCCCACCGACTGGTGGGGATTACGACAGCGACCTCCAAAAATCGGGAATTGACACAGGGATGAGGGTGAAGCCTTGGCACGAGCCCCAGCACGAAGAGTGAGGACTGCCTCAAAACCGTCACTGTAGCTGGGATGCTGCTGGGTCTTGGTGTTCATCTCCCCTTAGCCCTGTCCAAGTGCTGCAAGGCTATGAATAGGGTGTGTTTGGTGCAGGGTCACTACTCACTCCTGTGTTAAGATTCTGTTCATCCTCTTGGCATGGAGACTGGCTTGCCCTGGATGTTGCCACTTCTGCTCTGACAGCCAAGAGAGGGGTCGCGGGAAGCTGGGAAGGCAGCTCATCCTGTGGCTCCGGAGTCACAGGTCATTAAACAGTCACACCAGCTCGAGCCTGAATTTAATTGGAGATTCTGAGCTCCAGCAAGTGGGCAAAGACTGAGGTGAAGGCAGGGGAGAGGATGTGCGGACACCACGCACGCTCAGAGGTGATTTCTCGGCACGGCTCCAAACGCTCAGCTCTGCCACAGCCTGAGCACATAATCTTCCCCAACACAAAAAAAGACGGCAATTATTTCACTGCTATAATCCCTTCTTAGACACTCAGTGTGCTTAGCATGGGATAAGCCTGGCACGCAGCGGCCCACGGAGTTCGGCTGTAGATCAAACCTTGCAGAGACGTGGCAAGGAGATCATGGAGGGTGGGAGGCCCTAGCGTGGGTGCTGGGCAAGCGAGCAGAGCTCAGTGGGACTTGGGGACATCAGATCTGGTCTCATCATCCTAAGAAGCCCCTTGGCTTTCCTGGTGCAAGCATTACTTCTGAATTCTTAATTCTGACCTTGGCCAAAAATCATTCCATTGATAATTTCAGATGTAAAATGGACACAAAGGCCTTYTCTTCCTTGGTGCACTTGAGCTGCATGTAGGTATACTTCAAACACATGGTTGGGCACCTGCCCTCACTGTGCATGGATTTACTCTTGGTCTCAAGAGAAACTATTTGCAAGTACTTTAGCAGGAAAGAAAAAGACCAGCTACCTACTATCACTGTTTCCTAACCGATCATTTTTGTTTTGCTTCTGGAGTTAAATTGAGTACATAATTAAGTGTCTGGGGAATCCAGAAGCGGTTGAATACTTCCATTTCCAACCAAATCCAGGGCAAACTGTTGTGTCTCGGTCGATGGGGGTGCCAGATACGTGATGCAGAGAGTAGCAGGCTGGTCCCAAGGCRCTGCTGCAGCTCGGCTGGCGGCACGGAGCAGCCCGGAGGGGGAGCAGCACTTGGCCCTCGCGCGATCGATGGAACCACTTGCAAATATTCATTGCAATCAAGTAATTACAGCCTCTTGCAAAGGCAGGGAAAAGTTTTATTGACTCAACTTCTTTCTGCTCGTCGGTTCTGCAAAAGAGGCAAAGCCATGAGCAGCAGAGCCTGTGGTGGGAAGAACTTGTACACTCTCCTCATGGAGACACCCCGAACCGTCGGGAAGGCGGCTGAGCGCCCTGGAAAAGCTCAAAAGTGCCTCTGATACCGCCCSCTTGGTGGATATTGCCAAAGAAAGCTGCTCTCGTGAGCACCCCTGACGTGAGTTATGGCACCTAAGCCACTTCCAGGCCTTGTCCAGCTTTTATGGGAATTGTTTCGATTTCCAATGAAGCTTTTTGTGGAGGATTTCTTGTCACTTTTGCCCAAAATGCAGACTGAAATGCAGGGTGCAATGGTAAATCACGCAGGGGCCTCTAGCACCAGCCTTGGCCTCTGTTGGCCAAGGGCGATGGGGGCRGGTGCCAAGCAGGTGAAGTTTTAGACTTTAAGTGAGGAACCAAGCTTTCCCCACTGCCCACGGGCACTGCAACAGCCTGCAGCCCTGCGCATCCCATGTTCATCCGCCTCGAGGCCAGCAGTCACAGGAAGCAGCCAGGGTGAAGGTGATGACGTAGCAGCTCTTCCTCTGGCACCAGGCAGCYGCTGTGCAAAGCCTGCCCTGAAAAGAAGGGTTTTCAACATGAGGAATCAGCTGCTCAAGGTGGCACATAGTGCTGGGGCGAAAGGGGTCCAGAATACAAGGCTTCCAATGTCCCCAAAGCACTTGGAAACAGTGACACCGGGCGTCAGAGGGATCAACGTCGTCTCCCACCAACCCAGCCCATGATCCATCAGTTACCTACCCGCTTAGTCCCTTTCTCCACTCTTTTGCGATCTAAACAGCACATTTTGCAGGCACTGTGAAGTGATGTGATCAGCATCAATTACCTACTAAAAGAGACTCAAGTCTTGATTTAAAATTAAGTGCTGCATTTTGCCATGTTCTTTATATGTAGCCAGCAGAATAACTGCAGCGACATAAAAACTAATTACACAACTCCACAATTAGGCCTCCCTCCYAGTGCTGTGATTGTCTTTAAGTACATTGATGACAAATTACTCCCAGACCTAAATTGCTATCGTGCGCTATCGATTCTTCAATAGCTTTTGGAGAAAAAAAACCCTGTCCCATCAGATCCAAACAATACTGTTGAGGGACTTGATCACAGAATGAAAAAAAAAAAGAAAAAAAAAAAAGTGAAGAGTATATTTTTTAATCTCTTTCACAAGGGAGTGATTTCCAGGCAGTGGCACTAGGCTGGGGTTTTATTATTGCTCCTTCTGCTGTGCCTGAAAGAGAGGGTTCGACTCTGTCTCAGCCCTGCTCCTCAAATGCACCACTGCCAATGTGGAATAGCCTTGTCCAGAGCTGATGGCAATGCTCAGAGCTCCACCAAGCCAAGGGGACAAAAGTGTCACAGTGAACAGGAGGGGAGAACTTGACTATCAGCCCCGAGCATTGGAAAATCGGGAATTATGTCCTGCCAGCAATCATGCAGCTGCCTGAAAAATCATGGCATTAGAACCCAATAAATCCATGGCGTGCGTTTTATGGGCTTTCTGCCTTCTGAGCCTTCAGGATGCTGATTCTGAGGTGTTTACACCTGCCCAGGAAAGATGGAAAACATTTCATTTTCTTTAAAGAGAAGTTGCCATTTTAATACAATCCATCACCTGACTGTGGGGACCGGAGGCACAAAACGCAGGAGGTTTGAGAGAAAATGATGAGGACTGGAATCCTGCCTACAGTGCACTTGCCAGAGCATCTCAGCCTTGCTGCTGGCCGTTTGGGTGTTCAGTGGCAACTCTGAAGCTTATTCCTCGATGGAGCTTGCTCATAAATCCCTCATGCAGCTTTCTCACCTCTCTCCTGCCTGAATCCATTCTCTTTGCTTTTATATCTGTGCTGATATAATAAGGGTGCCAGAAAATGTAACGGTCTTGGCTCTGGAAGGCACTGCTTTCCCCTCAAATATCTGTCTACTTATGCACCTTATGTAACAAGGGAGAAAAGAGCCCTCCCAATGGCCTTGGTGGCAAGGAGGCCTCCGTGGTACTGATGGTGGTGCTGGTGTCTGAGGCACCAGCGCTGCACATCCGGCCCCTGTAAAAATAAATGACACTGTAAAAATAAAACCAATTCCAGCTGCTAGATGCACGTTGGCAGCTGGGCTCAAGAACTCAGCACTTGGGCTGCGGGGAAGACGTGGAATTCTTATTCTTCCAAGGCTGTGGTGGAGAGAATAATGGCTGCCTCTCTTCTCGGATCTCTTGGGGACACCAGCCATGCTGTGACCTTAGGAGCAGTGATGCTGTGGCAGAAGGGACCTCCAGGCCTCCCGCAGGCTCTCGTCTTTTGGGACCTGCTCTGGGGAAGGTGGAGGAGAAGCAGTTTGAGTGCTTTTCGATCTGACTTTCTCACCTTTTTTTCAGCATGGTCCAGAGGACCTTAGGTGCCAAGACTGTGAATTAACACCCTTGTATTTACCTTAAACTTTTACTATCTCYCTCAAAAAGTGTGAAAAACGAAGAGGGGCAGATGTGCACAGATGTCACCTCCTCCCTTCTCCACAGCCTGTCCCCCACAGGGGATTGCAGGGGATCTGAGATGGCAGAGAACCAGACTCTGCTGCAGCCCTGCTGGCAGGGGAGAGGGAAGGGCCACCATGGCCCCGGGCCATGCACTCTTCTGTGTCTGCACTGCTGCTGTTTGAGGGACTGTGGCTCTCTGTTCCCCTGCAACTTCCCTCCTAGCAGTGTCCCCATAAAGGTGACAGTGGTTCAGCACAGGCAAGGCAGCTCCAAAGCCACGTCTCAAGTGGAGGAAATGCCACTGCTGGCTCCCCACAGCAACCCCTGACTCTCCTCCAGGACTTCTCCGACTGACTTGGAGCTGAAACGGAAAATGTGGGGTCCAGGCCTCAACTGGTGACACCATCCAGTGGCAGAAGCTCTTGACTCTGACAGCTGYCCTTGGTGCAGAGCTCAGTGGTGCCTCTGGTGCCCAGGTGATGCCCCAGCTCAACTCAAACGATGCCAGGATGGCCGCTCAAGCAAGTTAGCAGCTGTGGTGGCACTTTTCTGGCTCCTAACTGCTCCTGTAATCATTTTGCCTATTTCTCCCTTTCTTTCTTGGACAGCAATGAGCATACAGAGGCRAATGTGCAATGCCTTTCGCTGTCCCTCAGCAATGCGCTCTGCAACGCTGTGCTCACCGATGCCTGCCATGTCGTAGCAAAGCRAATGATGCCCTCAAAGAGTACATACGAGGTCTTTCATTTGCCTTCCTCCCTCTCCTTGTGCTGGTTAAGTAGATTTCAGAGGAGTTGTTGCACAGCTGGTGCCCAAAAATGGTGAAAAAAAAGAGTGATCTCTGCAGGTTAATATAAGTCAGCAGAACAATGTGAGATGACCAAAGCAAAACCAGGGGCAGCACAAGGCAAGACAAAAGGGGAGAACTCAAATGCTAAAGCAAAGGCAAAAACCTGCCAGCAAGTGACTGGCTTTGGCTTAGGGCCATCACCCTGTCCCCTGAGCAACACTGGCACCACTCTGAAAAGTAATTCATTTAACCATTTCCTTCCAGTTAATATGAAAAGAAGTTAATCTGTCATTTCCAGCCTGACTGGATTTCCCTAACGCTCGATACTGCTCTATCGGTATCGAAACGCSCTGTCACGAACCGGCCGCCCACTCCCCGCCTCAGGCGCCAACGGCTCCGCCCCAACGGCCGCAACGGCCGCAAAGCGCGGGGGCGGGGCCTGGGCCATGAGCAAGCGCTGATTGGCGCGGAGGGGGTGGGCGGGGCGCTCCGGCCGTGCCGGGGAGGGGCGAGCGGAGCGTGCGCAGTGCGGAGTGGTGAGTGCGGCGCCCTCCCACGTGGGCCGGGGGTCGCGGGCGCCCCCTCCGTTCCCGCCCTTTTAAGGCGCGGCGGCCGTTGGGGCGGCGGTTGGCGGCGGCCGTTGAGTCGCGGGGGGTGGGCAGGGTTCGTCCTGAGCGCAGCCGGGGGTCGCGGCCTGGGGAGGCGGAGCAGTAAACGCAGCACGGAAATAAAGGCGGTTCAAGGCTGTTTAACTCTGTGTTTATCTTTAGGTTACCCAGGTCTGGGTTAAAGCACCGTAATTACTTCGGTGTGAGCTCGTGCGTGGCTCTTTGGCTGGCTACACATTGTGCGAAGCCAGGAAGTGAAAGCCCAGCAAATRAGATACTTGTATACAAATAACCAAATACTGTCATGGATTACTTGATTTCTCTAGCTGTCTCAATGCTCTTGCTAGAAAGCGCCTTTCACAAATAATCGATGCCCGTCAAGGTGCCCTGGGTTGACATGAGCATCATAGGGGCATGTTGTTTATTTCTCAGCGCGTTGCTGGTGCAGAACTAGCCTCGTGTAAATACGTGTCRAGGTAGAAAGCGAGACTTTGCCGATAGCAGTTAAACTGCTCGCCGAAAGAGGGTGATGCTGCAGGGGCCGAGGCTGTCAGCAGAGCTGCTTCCCGTCGGAGGCTGCTGCTGTGCTCAGAGCCGGGAAGTCTCTGAAGTGTCTTTCACTGAAAACGGTGCTGCTGGAAGAGTAGTGCTCTTAAGGGATTCATTCTTTCCTTGCTTCTTTTCTTTCCTCTTTTTTCTTCCCATAGCAATTTTAAAATCACTTCAAAATGACCACGCTGCACCACCCGGGTGTTTTTCAGCAGCCTCCAAGGCGCTCGCGGGGTGGGAACGGTCAGAGGGCTGTCCCGAGGCTTTGGTGCGGCTCGCGGGGAYGAGAACAGTGTCTACTGCGCTCTGCAGGACCCGTTTCCCGTCTGTATGGCCTGTGCTTACTAGATGTGAAGGCATACAAATACATTCCTTTTTGTGGAAATAAGCTGGGAAGTGGCAATTCTCCAAAAAACTCCCCAGCATCCCTAAATCCTCTCTAGCTGCTCTTATTTCTTGAGGAATTTAAAGACGAATAAACACAGATGTGGTCAAGCGGGGCAGGTGTGATTGAAAGCACATGAACTCTACCCCAAAAAATTTGCCACATAATGGATTAATGGGATAAAATCAGGCATCACAGATCTCCTATGTGCTAACCCTCCCTGCTGCCGACTCCCTCTGTGGCCCTTTGTCACCTGCTTTGGCTCTCTTGCCACTCAATTCCCCCCCCACAAAAAATAACGTTTCACTTTGACTTCCCAAGCATGTGAATGAGCTTCAGTTGAGATTTGCCATGCACTTTGTTGATAAGCTCTATATAAAGCTAGTTATTATTTATTATTAACGTGCGGCTATTCTTAGCACCTGAAATCAGTAATGACACACCACCAAGGATCTTCTGGGAAGCAGCCGTGTGAAAGCAGACAAAGTGTCTCCCGAAGGTTTTGTTAAACCTCTTCTGGCCGTGGTTCAAAAGGCAGCTTGTTCCTCAGCTTCTGATTGAAAAAAAAAAAAAAAACAAATCCTCTCAAGGCAACATGAACTCCTAAATGCACTAATTTTCCTGGAAGTTGAGYGCAAATTTTGCATGAGATTTGCTCTGCTTCGAGCATTTGTTCTCCTTGAAGCAAGACGTTTCAAAGCACCTGCTTCCTTGCTCTGCATTTAGTAACCCTTATGTCCGGTAGGATGATCCAAAGTTGTAAAGGATTCGCTGCTGGGCTGGCTAGGGATCCTTCCCTTTCTAAATGCTGTTGGAGACGTGGACCGGACRGCCGTTCTTTGGGTGTTATGTGGGCCCCTTTCCACAGTATAAGGAGCTCTGGTGTATTTTACTCTGAGCTCTGAAAATTCACTGCTATAGCACTGTAGGAGAGGCCAGGTGGAGGACACTAAAACCAAACCCAGTACTGGAAAAGCCATCCTCATACCTGTGTTTTAAGCCAGGCTTTAGCCCAGCACTCAGCGTTGCCTCCCAGCTCTGCCCTGCCGAGTGGAATAATTTCATTCCATGTCTTACAGCTGTTATTAAATCCCCGAGTGTCTCCTTGGTTCCTGCAGCTGGAGCAGGGGTGTCACTCTGCTAATATACATTTCATTTCTTAGTCYGCTCCAGTCGCTAATTTTCCTCAGCATTAACTCTGTCTAGGTAATTCTTCCCCACACTGTATTTGTGCATTAGACTTTTTAACCTTTTTTTTTTTTTTAGTTCTTTTCTTTCTTTGTATTGTCTTTATTGCTTTTCTTCTTCTTGATTTTTGTTTCTCAGACCTTTTCTTCACTTTATCAGTTCCAATCCTGGCCTCCAGAGTGCTTCACCCTCTTAGCTGCTGGGCACTGTTGCAGATTTTCTAAAAGTACTTTCTTTCATTGCTCAGGCGATTAATGAAAAGGTTGAGTAGCAGCAGACTCGGTCAGAGCCACCAGGGCCTCTGCTTGAAATTTTCTTCCCTTTCTTTTTGCTTTTTTGACAGAGAATCGTTGGTAGCTGCTCGGAACAGGCGGTGGTTGAGGGGGGATTGCTTTGGTTTTTCCCTCTAGCAGCATGGTGCCTCATTAAGGTGAGCTCGCTCGCTCTGATTTCCTCTGGTTCGCTTTGGAGTGTCAGATGCAATGAAAAGCCTGGCTGCTTCCTCGCCGCTGGCCTGGAGGCGACGCGGGCGGATTGCTGCGGAGGAGGAATCAGAAGACCTGCTCGGAAAGAGCTTTCATGAACCTCCTTCGAGGAGGTGCTGCGTTCAGGGCTGCTCCCTGGGAGCTTCTGCCGGGCTGGTGTCGTTCAGAGCCAGCCCTGTGGTTCCTCGGCCACTTTGTGTCTTGCTCTCTACCATGGGTCCCCTCAGGAATGTCTTCCCTGGGATCGTGCAGCTCTGGCTACCGGCACTACCAGTGCTTTTGAGACAGCAAACAGGGCACCCAAGTGTCCTTGTGCGTTGGGGTGGCTCTGCGGGGACGGGCACAGAGGCACTTTGTGTCCACAGTGTCCTTTTGATTTTTGCCAAGACTATCCGTGGCGAGAGGCTTGTCTGTAGGTGACTCTGCTTGTAAAAATAGTTTTTCTGCCCAAGTAATTCTGAAAAAGAAAGCTCCTTAGCTGTTTACTCCCCTCTAGAATAAAAATGAGATGCTCTGGAATAATTAATTACAATCATTTGTAAAGTCCAAATAGAGTCTCCCCATGGGAGCAATTCCAGGATATCTTGTCCAGCTAGAGCTCTGCTGATCATATTCCCAGTGCAAGCTAAGCTCTGAGAGTAGGGATTGCTTTAAGTGAGATGTCAATGTGCTGGAGAAACTGTGCCCTATATGTCCTGCTTTACTGGCCCATGGCTGATGGTGGGTGCAGCTGTGGGGAGAGGTGACTCTGGCAGCTGGTTTATTTTTCTTCAGAGCCCAATAGCACTTTTTTTACAGATGTGGCATGTCCAGACCAAAGTTCAGCTTGAAGGGAGCAAAWTCTGCTTCCCTGAATCATTCCTGTGCTTTCTTTTGGATTCTCCTCCTCTCCGGGAGCTGCATGCTCTGGTTAAATATTGGTAAAAAGGCTGTGTTYCACCCTGGGTATAGCTGAGTCTTGGTAATGGGTAAATTGCTTCCCCATTTCAGCTTGTAAAGCTCTTTGGGCTTCACGGGATGAAAGACGCTGGATTTTCATCCTAGGTATGTGTTGATAATTCCGTCAGGTTTTTAGTGAGCAGCTTAGAAGAGCCCTGATTATATTGGTTCCCTGCACAGCCGGAATCTTTGCCAATTCAAAAATCTGCTGCACAGAGAGGAAAGGCAACATGAAAGTATCTTGGAAACCTGTGCATCACTGGGAGAGGTGGGAGGAAGATGCCTGTGTTGCTCTGAGGGCGATACCAAGCCCAGGTATCATTCAGCCTCAAAAGAAAAGTCGTGATTTTTAACAGCTGCCTATTAAAACCACAATGGTTTCTTTAGCAGGAGTTTGTAAAGGTTTAACTGTTAATTTTAGAATTTGTATTTTGAGCATGCCTCTATAAAGTCAACTTTTGCAACGTGAAACACTTAAATATCTTCCGTGTTGGCRCTCATTTGCAAGAAATCTATGCGTAATTATTTCTTATGTACCAGTTAAATCTATCAGCCAACAGATGTCAAGTGTAGCAAAAATGCTATAATAATATTATGGTCTAATAATAGTTATAATGATTCTAATTACCTGGCACAGCTTTTGAGCAAGGCAGCCTTGGAGATCTGTGCAAGTGCAACGTTTAACCTTGAACTACCGCCGTACCAAGCGGGTGCGCACGTAGCTGCGGTGGCCCTGTCCCCGCCTCCCTGTTAGACATCCCCATCTCTTTGCTTCCTCAAACCAGCCAGGAGGAACGACACGGATGTTTTTAAACCTCAAAAACTCGTTCTTGGTATGTCCGGAGGCACAGAGCAATGAGCAGGTTGCTTGAGATGCTCGGAAAYGTGAAGCCTGTTTCTCTCCACACCCCACCAGCAGTAGCGCCGTTTGCTTTGCAGGTGCTTTCGCTGCCTGCTGATTGCAGTGCACATGGATTTGCTTTCCCCCCGGGAAAACTGAGCAATCCTGAGCTTTTACACCCATCAGTTGTACTGATTTAAAGTATCCAGAAGCYCCAGAAGCCTGAAAAGCATGAAGCCGGGCAGCTCTGCTGTTACTATTTTTCCTTTCTTTAGGAGGGATCCTTGGGCTGCTTGGGCTGCTCGCTTCAATTTTGCAAGCACAGGGTTTTTGGGAAGCCTATGATTCATGGAGAAGGACTCTGTGCACAGAGCGGGTGCAGGATGAGCTGGAAGCCGYTGTCTTTCTATGAGCATGTCCCAGCCTGGACCTTATTTCCTCTAAATACGAGTTTCACCGTGCTGGTAGGAGCTCAGCAGGAGCCAGGGCAATTCAGGTGCTGGGTGCTGACCCCAGCACAGGCAGCTGCAGGGAATCTTCTCCCCGTCCCCTATGGGTCGGATCCAGACATGCCCTCACGAGGCCGTTGTCCTCATTCCAGGCCCACACTCCTGCGTGGCATGCCCTTTTCCACGTGGAAGCTCCGTCTGCTATCCACTGCCATGTTCTTCCTCAGTGCATGTGGCCTGTGTCCTCTTGGGTTATGCTGGTGAGAGCTCCTGTCCTCTTCGGGCTTCTTTGTGGGAAGATTCACCGCCTTGTGCGAGTCGATCTCTCCGTAGGATCCTTCCGACCATGAGCCGATTTCTCACCCTGGAGATGGGGCTGTTGGAAGAGCAGGACAGAGCTTTCCCCCCAAGGACACTGCAATGGGCTGCTCTTGTTCASGGAGACGGATTCCTGGGAGCGAGTAAATAATTTGTTGGAGAGCACTTGGCATCTCCCCRGGTGCCGTTACAGAGAAGACGTCTCCAGGCCTGAGTTATGAGGCTCATGTCATATTCACYGGCTTTTGAACGTGCTCCTTGGCTCGGCRGCTGCTGCTGGGACCAGCCTGCTTYGCTCTCACTGCACCGGGGCTTTYGCTTACCCTGAGAAGCCGAAGCTCCCTTTGCTTTGCTGCTCCGTGCCAACGTTGATAGTGTATTTCTCGTGCTGCCTTCCTGCTCCTTACCACTCCGCGTGCATGGAAATCCAATGCTAGAGAGGACCARGCACCTCGCAGGGCTCAACAACCTGTTTTAAGCACCCGTCAAACCCTTACAAACTTGCAGATCCCCTTTGGGACTTGGAAATGTTTCTTTCTCCTTGTCCTGCATTGTCACATTCCATTTCTTCCCGTAGTCTCTGCTTAGGAGACCACCTTGACTAGAGCATCCTTCCTTGCCTCATTGGCCCCACGTCTGTAAATATCTCTTTGCCCTTGCTAAACACCATGTCGCTTAATTTCTCTCTGCGAGAGTATTACTTAATTTGTAAATGTTTTAGGATGGTGTTTGAAAAATATGATACGAAGCTGTATTTCATTTGCTGTAATGATCTGCTAATGCGGGCATATTTCAAAGGCAGGCCATGCAGTGCTGTGGGTTTTAATTAAATTTTGTTTTTCAAGTAAGCTTCAATAGAGAGACAGTAACAAATAGGAGACAATATGCACACAGAACAAATCCACTCCATTTTCTTTTCCAAGACAATGTAAAAGTGAAAATGGATAGCCCTTAAAATGTGCTTGGCCAGTTCATGATAGCTGCTTTAGTGCCATTACTCACTTTTGGGGAGGTTATTTCTTACTCTGACTTAATTAATTTTCTTGATCTCTCCCTGCCCACAAAATAGCCTATTACGCTATGCAAAATTTCCAGGGGGAGCCCTGCATGAATTAGAGTCTACTCAAAATTCTGGGCTTTTTGGATGTTTTTTTTGAATGTTGTCATGTTGCTTAATGCTCACAGAGATGAATTGCAGCCAAGGGTCCAAAACCCAAGAGCTGGATAGGAGGAACCTTGCTCACTTCTGCAGTGGGAAAGCCACGGGGCTGGAAATGGCTTGACGTGGGATAGGACATCCCTCATGCAGGGAGATTGCAGGGAAACACAAGCAATTTTCCTGTATCCGTTGTTCCTAATATCCAATTAGGAATAAATGCAGGGCCGTTACCTTCCCTTTCCACTCAACAAGCTTGGGGTAGACAAGAGTAAAACACACACTAAGATGTTTGAAAAGTTTGCTTTATGTCAGTGAGAGGAGGCTGGAAATAATATTCTCCCCATGTATTTCACACATCTTAACGGGGTTCTTTGCCGGGTGTTATAAAAGAGTGTCATTGTTGGGTGTTGTCAGAATGTCACTACAGGCACCACGTGGGGTTGGTGCCTGGCGCTGCCTTTGAGCTGTGGCGCCTTTTCCAGTAGCCGGCGTCCGTTTTTTCTCCCACCCTGTGGGAAAATTTTCCATTGTTGAGAAACATAATGGGAATTTGTTGAGGAAACCAGTGTGGGTGCCCTGGAGTTCTGCAGTTCTGGGGCTGTCGGATTTCTCTTTGAAATACTTGCAAGTTGGAGATCTGAGCGAAAAATTACAAATAAATTGGGTAATAAGTGCATTAAAAGGCATGGGAAGCCTCATGGGGGAATAGTAAACAGTGGAGAGAGCCTTCTGTCCTCTGCTCAGAGAYGTGTCTTTGAGTCTCCTTCTGGATTTATGCCCAAAGCTTTGCCTGCTTCCCCTGGCTGTGATGAGCTCCCCGGCCATGCGGGCTGGGGAAACGCGGTGGTTGGATGTCACCATAGCCGTGTCCTCCAGTGAGCGAGTCACAGGCCAAACAACTATTTGATGGAGATTCCTGAATGAGTTTTGAGGAGGGTCTGTGTTGTCTCGACAGCTTTTGACTCACGTTTTTGCAGCTGCGAGTGCTGGCAAAGCTTCCCCATAAGCGGCAGCGACTTGTGTGTGTTGCTTCCTCCTCCACGAGGACTCGATCTGACTCTCTCTGTGTTTTGGTGACACTTGGTGCTTTGCCACGAGTGCTTTGTGAGTCTCCGGGTGCGTGCACCCGCTGGCCATGGTTTGTATGAGGAGAGAAAGCCATCCTGAGTGAGGGTGGGGAGGTGGTGCCCTGTGCTTGATGCTCGTTCTTGTGGCTGGGGAGAAACCCTGGTACAGACCCAGCTGTGTCTAAATATAACTTGTCGTGAGGCACCACTCGCTCTTTAAATAAACTGTGAAGAAATAAATGCTGCTGAAGACCTGTGCAGGTGCTACCGATACCAAGGGGAATGCCCCGTGCCTTCCCTCTTGTTCTTTCCTCGTTCTTTGCCGCAGTGTTTCTTTCCTTTTCTCACTTCTTGTTTCTAGGTAGTGTCATTCAAGGTCGTGCCGGGGTATGGGGCAGGCAGTTGCTTTTTGGTGTCTTCAGGCAGGGCTTCCTACTTCTCTCATCCTTCTTCTACATCTCTTGTCTTTCTGCAGTTCATGGTTGCTTTTTGAAACAATCTCGCCCTTTGCAGGTTTATAAAGTCCCCAAGCAACCAAGAACCTCAGGTCTTTTGTAGATATTTTGGGGCCATTATTTAAGTTCTATAGGAGAGGTACTGGGGACTACCACCGGTTTCAGATGGCTACTATTAGTTGAGGGACTCTGGGTACTGGAATATCTGGAGCTAACAGATGGGTTCTTGGCTGAGGGATTCATCTTCTGTGATGATCGGTAAGTGCTGAAGTCTGATCTTTGCCCGGGAAGCCGAGTGTTTGATTGCTCATGGCTTCTGATGTGGCCGCAGTAGCCAAGGTCTGGAAGCGCAGGTAGGTCCTCGGGTCCTGAGAAGTTTGGCCAAAGTTTTGAAAGGATTTTCAGCTCTCTGCATGTCTAGCTTAGCAGTAAACATGGTGTCAAGGGAGAGCAGGGGCTTCCCACAGAAGCTGTAGTCAGTCAGAAAGGGGAATGAAGCCAAAGCTGAAAGGAGCAGCGGAGAGAACTGGATTGGAGATGGTGTGGAAGTGGCTGGGAGATTTGGAAGTTCTGTGCCAGGGTCTGGGTGAACTCAGGGGTGAAGCAGCTGTTTTGGGAATAGCAGCATAACCTCTCATCTGCAAGCGGCTTCCTGAACCCGCAGGAGAGGTGGGCATGGAAGCTCTGATAACGCTCAGGAATGAACTTTCTGGCTTTGTAATTGCTCTGCTGTCCGGAAACCTGTCTTGAATGCAATGCTGGAGCTTGCGCTGAGTGTTTCCGCAGGGAACGTGCCACCTGCCCTCCCCATAGGGATGATGGTGCCACCACCACCTCATGGGGATGCTGGTTCCCCTTGCCAAACCCTCTGCCATGGCAGAGAGAAGGGATGAAGACAGGAGAAGGGAAAACAGGCCCTGACGAGGAAGAAAATTCAAGTCCTCCTCCTCAGTAATAGATACTGTTGATGGCTGCCTTGCACAGAAGGTGCTGTGGGGAGCAGATTGCAGCCTCCTGACGGGTTTTAAAAATGAAAAGCACGCTGGTCTTTGGAGGCACTTGGGTTTAGCACCGGCTAGCCAGGTTTCCTGGAGTTTTTTCTTTGGAGTTTGGCAGCCGGCTGCTTAAGGGAGAGCAGTGGTCTCCGAAGAGTTTATTGGATGTGACACATGACAAATTGTTGCTGCTGGTGAGTACTCGAGGCCCAGGCTGTTAGTTGGCAGCCTCCTCTCAGACAGGCTCCGCAGAAGGAGCCCACCTCTCTCGTCACCCTCCTGGTGCTGTTCTGTTCAGGGGTGCCATTTGCGTCGATGATTAACGTTGCTCACGTGCCGCGCGGCCCTGCGGACGCTGCCGCCGCTCCTCGCTGCACGTCGGTGCACGGGGCAGCGGAGCGGAGGCTGCAGACCCAATTGCCACTAAAGCCATTTTGTTCTGTTGGTGTGGGGTTTTTTGGGGGGCATCCTTTTAACTCTGCAGTGAAGAATGGAAGGATGTTATTTTTCACAGCAGAATTATAGCTGTTACCTAAAAAGTGCATGTCCCCTTGAGATACTGTAAATATGTTTTATTTGTTCTATTACCCGCAGTTTCAGGAATATGTCCCTGAAGCATTTTAATCGTGTTTTCCAGACTTGTCTCAAGGTGAAGAATTGCTCCTATTTGCAACTTTGGGAATAATTACTATGTTCATTAATTTCTTCACTTTCTGGCCATCTATGGTTGCTTCCAAAAGGAGGAAAAAAAAATTACTCTCTCAGTAAATCTTAACTAAAGCAGAACGGGCTGCTTGATTTAAAGGCAAGCTTATGTGTTCTGGAAATGTGTTTGTGAGAGAGCGTCTCCTTACCGCGCGTGTGGACTGATGCCCCCGAGCGTGCCAGCTCCTTTGGGGCTCTTTGCAAAGGACTGAGCTGCACTGAGGCTGCCAAAGACAGAGACTGGCTCAACTGCCTTCCCTAACACTGTCAGTGAAGAATCAGGAGCAGCACGCAGCACCTTTGTGGGCAGGTATGGCACATGGCAGGCGCGATGACAAGGTGGGAGGCTGAAGGTCAGTCCTTCCGAAGGGCTCTGCCTCTTACAATGCATGGGCTAGATGTGACTGCAAGGCCAGTAGATGATCGTGTGGCTCTGTTCTGTATGGGAACTCAAAGCCAGTTCAGGGCTCCCTGTTGCAGTGCTGCTTGCTTTGTTTTCTGTCTTTTTAAACAAAAAGAAACTTATTTATCCCTTTATTTGGAGGCTGGAGACCACTACAGTTATTGTACCGCAGCATTAGTATAACATTTAATGCATCAATGATAGACTCTTTGCTCTTGAAAAAATGTACCGCCTGACCCTGATGTTGCTAAGTCTTATATAGGTGAGTAACAGCATCCCTGCACGGATCATGTGGATGTCTCTCGCTCTTCTAGTTGTTCCTTGGATTAGGGCCTCACCAAAACTTCTCTTGACATGTGGCAGCTGTAGGCACTGAAAGTCAGCGTGGGGCTGTCATTGAAACAACCCAGATTCCTGGAGCAGTTGTTTTTGGCAGTTCAGCTGTCCTGAAAACTCTGCTGGGTATTTTGTCCTTCGCATGATTAAAATCTTGCCGGAAGGGAGAGCCGATATCTGTAATATTCATAGGAGAAGTCCCCGTAGTATAAACGTGCCCTTCTGGCAGTCTCATGATGGGAAATTCTCCACATCGGACACAGCCAGAGGAATCTGTGGCACCACCAGGATGCAGGAGAAGTTCTTCAGGATGCCCTTGTGTTTCAGAGTAGATCCAGAGGTGCTACAGACAGCTCCTTCATTAGAGCTTAAAGGGAGCAAGCGCCTAAAAAATCTTCTTTCAGCCATTAGAGCAGGCAAAGAGGGTTCAGTGAAGTCACACAAGCAAGAAACCGTAGAGCAAAGGCCAAGAAACGGAGGGAAAAAAAATCACTACATCCTTGGCTGCTGCTTCCCACTGCCACGCGTCACTTCTTTTAAGTGACTTCTTTTAAGGTCTCCTGCTGTTGATAGAAGCTCAAGAGGAGAAGCAGTGGGGCTTTTCAGTCTGCATCAAAGGATGCTGAGGATAGAAACACAGCTTTTGTCACCAGGAAGAGATGATCACAGGGGAAAACCAGTTGCTGTCAATTGCTCTCCACTTTCCTCCTCCCCTGGTCACTTGAGCTTTTGGGTTCCTCTCTTTGCTAACCTGACAAAGCAAATTTGACTTCGCCAAACTGAACTCCATGGGCAGTAATTCTGAGTGCTGTGAGTGCAGTTGTAGGCTCAGGTGAGAGCCATGGTCTCAGCCCATTCCTACCGCTTGGAAGGTTTATTTCTCCTTTGGGTTAGATTTTTCTTTTGTTTTTCTCTTGCTCCTCTCCTGCCTCTTTTCTATACTCTTTCTATCCTATCTATCCTCTTTCTGTCCTCCCCCCTTTTTATTATTATTATTATTTTTATTTCTTTTTAGTAGAGGGTTTGGAGAAGCGGCTTCCTGCTTGTTCCTCTTGGAGAGCTTCGCAGCTGTCCTTGGCCAATGGAGAGCTGACTTTCCAGACTTTCTGTGAGACGGTATTGCTTTCTAAAAATGGAATTGCTGGGTGTTTGAAGGCCTTAGGGCAGGTCTAGCTTGTAACCTTATTGGTTCCTGTAGGCACAAATGTTAAAATGTTTTTTTTCTGTGAACCCTTCATGCTGCATGTCTGGCTTTGTCCTCAATTTGCAGCTCAACTGGCTGTAGTGACATGGTCAGTCTTTCCTATTGAGTGGAGCCATCCAGGATTAGCTGCTCTTGAGTACAGGTGGGTGTTGATGCAGCTCTGACAACGCACAGAGGATCTCATGGCCGGTAAGGCTTTCACTGAAATGTTGTTTCATAACCTCTGCTGGAACCTGTGAGACAAGTTCCATAATTTGTCACCATGTCATAAGGATTTAAGATCGGGAAGCTCTTTGAAGCATCAGTTCCGTCTGTTCTGTGATGACAAGGTGGAGATGAGCACTAGTTTGACTTTTTTTTCCCCAAGGAAAATGCTCTTTTTCACAGATCACAGGCCACGGTTCTACCTTTGTTTGAAGAGACTGGAAGAGTCACGGAGACTGGCTCATCAAAGTGGGCCTGTCTGGAGCAGGGATGCTCAGGAACTTGAACTTGTCCTTCATGTCTCGGCAGCAAAAGGAAAGCAGGCTCTGAGCCTGGAGTACCGTGCTGGATCAAAGCTCTGCGTAGCGGAGGCTGAAAAGGCAAAAGGCAGGATAACACCAGGAAGGTCACAGCCCGTGCAGGTGATCAGGGCCATCTGATAACGGGCGAGTTGTGCCTTCAGAGGGACCTCTGAGACCTTCTCAGCTGCTTAAGGACTTTGGCCTGCACCTACCCCAACCAAGGGGACATGCTTGGCCAGAGTGATTTCATGGCTAAGAGTGGCAGAGTAATTGTTTCAAACATTTTCCAAGAGAAACCTAATAGGCTGTGTTATAGCTGTGATTGCTGTAATTAAAGGGACACCGTGCTGTCACTCTCTGAATTGCTTTTTTTTTCTTCCCATCCATTGCTACAAGTAGCACCTAAAATAGCCCCATCTGAAAAGAGAGCAGAGGAGAAATAAATTTTTAAATGGGGAACTCTCTGCAATTGATGGTGCTTTGCATGTAGGGAATTTCCTACCTTCTTCTCTGATATTAAGCTTACAGTAGTGCCCAGGGGCCAACCAAGGAGGGATGCTAGACTGCTACATGCAGAGAAGATCAAGATGCTGGGTAGAGATGAACACATAAGGAGAGACTTCTGCCAGTCTGTCTGCAATCCTGTCACAAGCACAAGCCAAAAAAAACCCCCACATTTGGGTAACGTGGAGATGGCGGATGACAGARTACAGGAGAGGGGGAAATCATGTTCTCTTTTAGCTTCCTCTGTGTTTAAATTCGCATCTGCAGTGTTTGGAGCCCTTTGCTATTTTCCATTTCCTTAGGGGGAAAGGAGGATGCTAACTGAGCGCTGCCTGCTGCTGGCTAGCTCTTCTCCTGCTTTTGTTTCAGCTTGTGGAGCCCCTTGTGCCTGAGCAACAGGTTTCAGTCTTTAATCTTGGAGCCAAGTGCCTAGGTAAAAGAATGGAAATCATTGGGAGCGCCGTTTTAATCTTGGGTTGCACTGATGGCCTCTCCATTTTCTCTTTGTGTTCGTAGCTGCCTGGGGTGTTTTTTTTTTTCCAGTAGGTTATGAAAAGCGTCCTCTGGTATCGCATTAAAACTTGCTTGTACTGGAGAAAAAAGTAAGTTAAATTTGATAATGCCTTCTGTCTAAGCAAGATAATGTTGCAGCAGACTTTAATAGAAGAAGCCCTGTGCTAGTGTTGTTGATAAATGTGGGGCCTCTTTTGCAGCCAGGGAAACTGAGCCCCAAAGAGGTGAATGATCTGCCCAAGAGGGTGCAAAACCATTAATTATCCCAAACAAACCAGCTTTGGCGCAATGGATCTAATGTTGAATCCCGTCAAATGAGAGTTTGAGATCTTCTTGCTGTGGCTTCACACGGGTTTTGCTGCACGTGGTTGATACAGCAACTTCTACATGGGCTCACAAAGCAGAGCCTTGTGGCCCTTCAGCTTCTTAACTGGGATCCTGCCTCAAAACTGAAGCAGGAGGGAGCACAACCCACTTGAAAGCGGAGGTCCTGCACAGGACACCCAGCCAGCTGCGCTGTACAGTTAATCCTGTCCCCTCCAAGTGCACGTTCATCATGGTGAGTGGTGGTCACCTTTCCTGCAGGGCTGAACAGCTCGAGCGCAGGCAGCTGTGGTTGCTGCCTTCGGGAGCCTGCTCTGACCGATGCCCACACGTTGCCTTTGAAAAGGAGCTGTCACCTCGGCCGCACGTACAAGAGAGGAGTGAGGAAATGCATTTTTCATAAACTTTGCAGCTTGCTGTTCTCACGGATCGATAGAGCTGCTTGGAAAGGTCCTTTGCTTGCCCACTTTCCCAGGCGGATTTTGAGCTGGTTGCAGAGTGACTCATGCAGCACTGCCGAACCTGGAGGTCTCCTTGGCTCAGGAGAGGCAATGGGCCAGAAAAGAAACTTCTCTATGGGGCCAGATCCAGCAGCGAGGGCATTAATGGGCACAGACTGAAACACAACTGTTTGGGTGTGGGACTGTGTCGCAGGGTGTTAGATTTAGGACTACAAAATGTACCAAAGTTGGGCAAGGGCATAGGAGAAGGCCAGTGGTCCAAGGTGAACACTTAGAGACTTTGAGGGGGCAGGAACAGCACCAAGAAGCTGCCATATAGATAGGGTTGATGTGTAGATGTTTTGTGGTCGTGCCTGACCCTTGCTGAACCCATCCTGCAATAGGGAGGCAGCAGGGAGGAGAAGGAAAGACAGCAGAAATGAGGGGTTTTCTTGAGTTTGAGGTCTTATTGGAAACTTGGAAAGAGCAAAAGGCTCCATTTCCAGAGATGATGGAGTTATGTCAGTCAAACCTTTGCCTTTTGGTAGCCACAAATATATCAGGACATTGAGTAGGGAGCTGTGCGTTTTCTTTCCTATGGGAGCCCAGATTCTGCAGAAAGAACTTGCAGCCCGTGGGCACCTCTCCATGCTTGGAGAAATATCCCTTGGTGGGGAGGGGAACCTAAAAATACTCCCAACTCTGGCAGGCTCTCAGGTTAGACCGAGCCAAAGCATCACCTAGAAAATAGGGACTGATAGGAATGATGGATATAGTGTGAGAGGGGAAAAAAAATCACTTTTTTTTGTACTGTACATGGTGCATTGCAGCAAGGAGCAGAAGGTGATAGGTATGGGCAAGAGGAGAGGTTGGAAGAGCTGGTGAGTGAAGGCGGACAGGCAGCGTGCTTGTCAAGGGCTCTGCAGTGCCAGACGTAGCTCCTCGAGTGCTCCCCTTTGCAGGCATCTGTCCCATAGGCACCCACAGGTCTCCTCTCCACGGCCAGCTCCTCGCTGGCGCAGCCCCGAGCTGCTGTGCCGGGATGCGCGGCGGCCCCTGCACCGAGCGAGGATGTCGTGCGAGGAAGGCGAGCGCCAAGGCCTGCGAGAGACGCTCTCATAAATCCAGACGGATAAATTATTTATGAATAATAAATGATAAATTCAGTCTTCTGATCTCTGAGGCATGGCCTGTTTTTTCTTTCTTTTCTTCTGTTTYCCTCTTGAGCAGAGCAGACCCTCTGCCCAGCACTGCCCGGATGYGGAGCCTTCCCGTGCTGTGGGTATTCGGAGCACTCGAAATGCGCTGGCTGTAGCCCTCGGGCATATGGATGCCAATGGAAGCAGCCCAGAGAGTGGCAGGAAACGGCCGCCTCGGGCTGCTTCCCGGCGAGCCGAGGCCACGGGGATGGAGGCAGCCGAGCACTCTCGGCGACGAGGCAAGCGATGCCCTTGCGCTCTGGAGGGGAGCGTTGCCTGCGGATGCCCGAGTTTCTAAAGGAATTCATTAAGTGCGTTCAATTAATAGGCTAAGTGCTGCTTGATGTTGAAGCGTGAGGCTGTTGGTACACACAGCGTTACTTAAATAACTAATTAGGTTCGGGCGAATGCACCGAGGGCCTGGTGGGGACATGTCTACCAGGGGTATCTCAGAAGACGCAGCGCTGAGGCAAGGCAACCACTTTCCTCATGCTTTTTCTTGCCTTGCCAAAGGGCTCCCGATGGGCGTTGGGAGGAGCCCCATGCAGTTATGGTGCCGCTGGCCCTACCTGGCCACAGGCTGCCTCTGGCCAAGGGGTCAAACTGATGCCACTGCAAATAGTGGCTGCCAGGTGTGATGTGCCCCATACAGGCACTCATCTGTCCGGTGGTCAGGGGTGTAGATACATGGGAGGTGTTGGCGGAGGTGGGCAGGTCATGCAGTAAATGSATAGCGATGAGTACCTGAGGAGACACAGGGTGTCCCCTGCGCTCCGCTGTCGGCAGCGGAGGCAGAGCGGGGCTCTCATGGGAGCTGTGTCACYGAGGGATCGGAGGAGTCGCTTGTTTCCCAAGGGATCGTGCTGGTCGAGGCGCCACGGTCGGGTAGATGAGGGCAGCACGGCTGTTATCCATCAACACTGCTCAGCAGGACGCGAAGCAGCACAAGTGGGAGAGCTGATGCCGCTCTGAGGTCTCGGAGGAATAACGAGCTAGCRAGGAGGCTCTCGGGGCACTCGAGAGCTTCGCCGCGCTCTTGGCCGGGCATCCTCAGCACCCGGCACGGGAGGAAGACGCCAGGCAGTGTCGTAAGCGAGGTGCTCTCAGATGGCCGAACGCTGGTGTTAGCTGAAGGCTAAGCAGGTAGCCTGGGGGGGTCATTAATATTTATTGTTATTATTTGTTCCTGGCAGTTACAAAAGTYGCATGCTGCAACATGAGCTGATGAGCTCTGGGCTCCACGGCACGTGGCTCCAGCACCTACCCTTGGCCTCCTGCTTATCAGCCTTGGGTCTCTGCCGAAGCCTGGGGGACGAAGGGACACGAGCTGTTTCCATCCTGGGGGAATTGAGGAGTGATGCATCAAGGCTTCATCTGGAGCATCTGCACAAGACCCTGGAGAAAGCTCCTCTTTGTGGTCTGTTCTGCCGTTCAAGGCTCTTCTCTGGCTTTGCATAAAGTGATAGGTTCTCTATTATTTATTATTCTGTTTTCATTATTGATTTTTATTCAGATGCAGTTATTTGATCTGTCAGGTGCGTTCAGGTCTCTTCCAGCTTCCTTGTAGTCACAATACCAGGTTTAATTAAGAAGAAAATTCACTGCTGCCTCTTTTTGGATGTGTTGTTGATCAGAACTCCATCCATGGAGGGAAGGAGCTCGGACGGTTTCGTGGCTGAGGGGGACGGACAGGGGTTTATCCCTGTCCAGCTTCCTGCAAGAAGTCAGCAGGAAGCCTCTGTCTGACCGCCTGAAACGGAGCCCCTGCTTTAACAGCCTCATTAGACATGTGAAGCACAGCTTCAAATCCCGCCAGGAAGGGTTTGGTGGGGCTGCGAAAGGAGAAGCTCAAGTCATCTGCAATGTGCTCAGCGTGCACCAGAGAAGGAGGATTTCTATGAATGCCGACAGCCGGCTCTCCGAGGTAGCCACGTCGCGGTTCTTAGAGCATCTTGCCCTTCAGCGGGCGTCTTCAGATTCAATCCTCTGCATTAAGACGTGCCATCCCCAGCGAGTCACGTTTGGAAAGACTAAGCACAGGCCCGCCCTTACGAGAGCCATTACTGGGCCAGTTGTGTTCTCCTGACTCCCATTTCTCATGGAAATCCAAGAAACCCCGTGGCAGAAACCAAGGTACAATCTCCATCTGCTCTCAAGGCAGGTAGGCTTGAGGCAGGCAAGTCTTCAGGACTGAGATCTGCTGAGCAGATCACCTATGCCCATCTCCATCGTAACATCAGTATTTGCAGGCGGGCTTTTTTTGGACTTTGTGGGAATCTTGGTGTGTCTGTGGTTCTGGGAAGATGAGAGGATGATCGTCTCTGCAGAACAACTTTGCTTTTGGAAGCACGGAGCTGTGAAAACCCCATTGTAATGCACAAGGGGACTGAGCAGCGCTGACAAATCACGTGCTGTGCCCTCCCAGTGATCCTTGTTCTGTCCTCCAGTTGTCTCTTCCCTWGTACATGGGCTCAACCTTCTTCTTTGTGCTGCCAGAGTCCATCAGAAGTGGAGGACATGGGATCTTGACTCCAGGTTGCAGTACGATTATGTCCTGCCTGCGTCGCTTCAGGATGGCTTCCAGGTTTACCCATGTATCTTTAAAACACTTTCCTGGAGTGACCTGGACCAGAGAGGTTGTGAGCACGTGGAGGTCTTGTCACCAGCTCAGCCAAAGGCTGTTGGGGGATGCACTCCTCAATTTCTTTTCTTCTTTATTTGTTCACTGGTTCTGCCTAATATCAGTGAGGGCAACGCTGTGAATAATTCATATTTTAGGCAAACATGGTGCAATCGGTGCTTCCGTGGTCCTTGTCAGCCGTCTCGACAGAGGGCGGCTGAGCAGAAAGCACGCCGGGGCTAGTAAATTTTCAGGCGATTTTGCAAGACTGCCGTAATTCTTGCACTGCCCCCTTGATCCGTAGATGAGAACAAGGATTAGCTGATTGTTATTGCTTCTTGTTGGCCATAAAAAAGCAGGAGCGTGGCAGGGGCCGGAGGAGGCACTGGGCTGTTTGTGCCTCCTCGCCGAAGCGCTGCTCAGAATTCAGATGAGGCTGCGGAGGGATTTATTGGAGTGGCCGAGTATCCACAGTGCGCGCTTTGAGTCAGGACATGAAAGAATGGTGTGTTCCCAGCAGCAGAAGGCATTAATGAAATATGTTCCTGTTACCGAATCCCTTTGAACTGCCACCTCTGCCTGCCTTGGCTGAGCTGGGCAGCGCAGCTGGTAAAATCAGTAAAATGTCTCTGCTAATAGCAAATATAATGGCAAATGCTCTTGTTTCTGCAGCCCCCGGTACCAAGGCGGGTCTCCGGAGCTGCACAGCGGAACTTTCCTGCTGGAGATGGAGATGAGCAGGACGAGCTGCTCCGTGAGGACGGAGCCAGCTCTGCCGGGAGGGCTGCTGCTGGGACGAGCAGCTTCTTTGCATTTGACCCTTTGCACTTGCCCTGGTACCCGATTTCCTTTAACAAAGGCGGATTATTGAGAGTGATGATGCTCTCGGTGTGAGGGGGTTTGTGTGGGCCCATTGGTGCCCGGGGGCTGCTGCATCCCAAGCACGTTCCTAGCAAGGTGCAAACGCTCCCTGTGCTCGTTGAGGGGGCCACCCTTGCTGTTCCTTTTCCTCTGCAAGGCAGAGGGTCGTTCCCAAAAACTTGCTTAGTATGCAAGTGACATTTGGCCTGAAAATCCCCTCCAGCCTCCGCCTCCGTCTGTCTTGCAGCGAGCTGCCAGCCCATGCAGGCTTCTCTCCCCGGGAGCCTCAAGCCTCCCCTTCTCAGGTCCACTCTTCCTCCCTACCTGGGACCCAGGCAAGGCGCTGCCTCTCCTGCACATGTCACATCCCAGGCAGGCAGGAGGTTGTGGGCTCGGCAGAGCCTGCCTGCTCGCTGCCCCTGAGCTCCATTTCCAGGGCAGCGCGAGGGTTCTTCCAGCCGCCGCTTTGGTGAATCTCTCCCACCTGTTCCTTTCCATTCCCAGACCTACAGCCCCAAGTTTTGGGGACACGTTTATTTTTCATTATGCTCCATTTTGTCCTTTGCTTCAGAGCTAAAGAAAATCCGTTTCCAATGGGAAATGCATCCATTTGCTCTGACATCAGGTGGGAGCAGCGATCCTATGTCTTGCTCTTAAGTTTTATGTCCTGAGTGTGTATTAGCCAGGAAGGCACTTATATCCTTTGAGAGTAGATGAGTTTGAAATGACTGTTGGTATTTTGGGGTTTTCATCTTTTTTTTCTTTTTTTCTGTTGTTGCTTAAGACACATTAAAAAAAAAAAAAAAACAAAAAAAACAAGCAGGGAGAGGAATAAGTAGTATAAAAGAGTGAGGAAACAGGATCACATAAGAGGTGGAAGGGGAGGCCTCCATTTGTTCCTTGTCCCTAAAGTCCTTCCTTGTAGGAGCAATGTCCTGGGATAGCAGAGTTGGCCCTGGGGGCCTCTGTGATACCCCCTCCTGTGTTGTATGGGGATGGCGGGATGCARGTGTCAGAGGTGCTGGGTGGCATCTGCTGCTTCTGGCCCTTCTCCAGCTCACTAGAGCAGAGGTGCCGGGCAGGGTCGACCTTGGAGCTGATCCAACAGAGCTGCTCTCCCAGGAGCTGCAAACTCTTGTCCAGAGRTGGTCCTGAGCAGAGCATCCCTGGCTGGAGATGAGCCTGGGAGTGTGTTTGGGAGCCGGCRTTTCTTCAGCGTTCTCAAGCATCCAGGCTTTTGCAGTTGGTAATTCAGGCTAAATCCTTCCTGGCAGCAGGGGAAGTTTGGCCAACGAGAAACACGGATGGATTTTTGTTCAGCAAGTATCATGACAGCTCCACTTAAAGAATGTTTCCTGCATGTGGGAGTAGAAGGAAGGAAGAAATCTGGGATGTGATCCGCGCACACGCTGGAGGCAGATCTTTAGGACTCTGCGTATACATGGGAGGAAAAGCTTTAAAACCTGGATGGGAGCWGCAGCAGACTCGACGGAGGGATGAGTAACAGAGGAGGGTTTGAACGGAACTAATCAGTCCCATCTTCCTTGAAAGGACTTTGCTGAGTTTAATTTAGGAGCGTGTAAATTTAGTGCCAGTCGGAGGAGCCGCTCGTGCGCTCGCGCTCCGGGCGCATCGCGTGGCCCTGCAGAGCGCTCCAGCATCGCGCGCGTGCGGAGCTGAGCTACGTCCGTGGCCAGGAGGGCAATTAAGATGCCTTAAAAGGTTTGGTTTGGTTTGGATCAGCTCTCTCTGCCTCTGTGCTTAAAATGAAGTATGTGCATAAAACCCTGGGCAAGACTGGAACTGAAATTTGTTCTTTTCCTGTAGCTGGTGTCCATGCTGCTAACACAGYGGTTTTAAACAAGCCTTGCAGATCTCTACATGTTTTCCAGGAGAGATTTAAGCACCTTCATGGCAAAGCTGCTTTCCATCATTAATATTAGTGATACAATTAGCTCATAATATCAGATGCCCTTTCAATAAAATGGGTGGGCTAACAATCAAATACTCTGTGCCCTGCTGTATCGTAGCCCTAAACTCGTGCCGTCTTGAAGAACGTAGCTTAAAGGATGCAGAAAACTATGGAAATTCATGCTAATGTGTTGTTGGTCTTGTTTGCCTTTGCCTTTCAGGTTGATGGCAATGTCTCACTGCTCTGGTCTCCTCTCCACRGCTGCTAAAGTCAACCTGCTCCTTCTGCTGCTCTCTGCGGTGTTTTCCTGGCCGGGCTTAAGTGACAGAGTTCCCGTAAGTGCAGGTTGCTCCATCGGTTCAGCCACCTAAACCTGTCACCCATCTCTTGGCSGGAGGTGACAGCCTTGCCCAAGCCCTCTGCAAGGCTGGCACACCACGTCGTGGGCCACCCCTGCGCTCTTCAAGAGCCGCTTCTCAAGAGCAGCATTTCAGCAAAGCTTTTGTCTTCAGACTAATCCCAGGAAATCCCAAAACTCTCCCGTCCAAAGGCTTTGTGAAGGGAAGAGTGTAATCCATCCAGCTGCTCCATTCCTTGGGTGTCACCTTGTCTGTTCCGAGCAGGAGCTCCACACTGGCAAGAGGCAAAGCTAGTTCCTGTGCTCGAGGGGCAAGAGGAGGAGAAGAGGTGGCCTYGCTTATGCTTGTTGCTGTGGCTCTGTTGAGTCACCAAGAGTGAGTCACATAGAGCCAGGCTCTGGAAGCACCCTCTTGGGTCCTTGAGTCCCACATGCGTGAGTTTTGCTCCTCACAATGTAGTCTCCAAGCCGCAGTTGAGACGAGTGGGCGCTCTCTGTCCGCATGCAGAACTGGCGTTTCCTTCTGAACTGTGGGCTGAGCAAATATAAGAGACTGGATAAAGTATAAGCACTGTTGGGCAGTGCTGAGGGTCCACCTGGATTTGTGTAGTGTTGTTATAATCTGTTTTTATCTGGGGGTGGAGTGGGGTTAGCTTGCCGGGACAAGCTTGCAGGAACAAGGACCAGGACAAGCATCCCAGGACGTGCATCTGAACTGCCAGGCAGCCTCCTCAAGCGGCTGGGATCGAGGCAAGGGGCAGGATCAGTGGGTAGGCAGCTCTCAGATCTCCACCTGCACACACTGACCCTCAGGCTTCACGGTGGCCAAATCCTCCCCACGCTGCACAACAGACTGCTGGTGGTTTCAGACCATCACTGTTGAGGCCGTCCCATTTATTGCAGCTGCTTTCAGGATAGTGAACCAGGGAGGCTTCCCATATCGATACTGGTTCTGGGGTGGGAGGAAGGGGCCACGGTAGCGAGCCGGCTCATGGAATCAGGGGAATTGCAAAGCAACCGTGGGCCAGGCAGTGGGAGCAACACTGAAACAAAGCCAGGTCGCATCCTGTTGCCCTTTGCAGCACATTTAGACCCCAGCAATTCTCTTGGGCAGCGACTGTAAACATCAGCCGTCTCCATTAGGTGTTTCAACAGATACAACACTCRGAGGCGTGTGGGTAAATTTACAATGGACTGTATCACCAAGTCCCTCTCGGATAATAATATAACAGCGCAAATCAGCTAAGTAATAACTGCTCTCACTCATTTATTTTAGTCCTGTTGAGTCTTGGCTTGCAAAACGTTAACATTGCTTTTCATCAATGGAACCTGCCTTTTTATGTTTACGAGCGTTGCCGAGCTTTAACCATTTGTCATGATTTTAGCAATTCCCAGCCTCTAATGCGCGGAGCAAAAATAGGAGTTAAGCTCCATTTTTTGTAATGTCTTTTGGAAATGTTGCTCCCTATTAACATATAAAATAAGAGCTTCCTAGAGCTTTGTCAAGCATCTTAATGCTGTGTTGCATTGTTCCTAATTCTACGTGTTTTGCTCGGGCTGACATTTCACTCACTCGGAAACACTTCCCGAGTGTTTTTGGCTAACAGAGATTTAAATGCAAAGCAGGCAGATTCTGCCCATAAATACACATGTACTTTTTCCAGCGAGGCTGTTGGAAGATGCAGAGTGTGGCCTAAATTTTTCARTTAACCTCTCAATTGACTTCTTTTGGGGGTTTCTGAAAATATGCTAATGATGAATATTGAAACACTTGGTGTTCTGAGCTATTGCCCTTATTAACATTGTTAGGAATAATCTTTCCCTCTTGGTTAGTTATTTGAAATGCTCCCGTGGTGGCTTTTCTTTGGCAGCATCAGAAACTGGYAATACTCTCTGTAGCAGAAACTGAACTGTCCAGGCTATTAGCCTGAACCAGCTCATTTGGTTCTGTGAAACCCAAAATAGGAAAAACCTTCTACTTCCCACTCAACTTGTCTCCCAAGACAAGACTGCTCCCTTTTACACCTCCCAAGAGGTTTGTTCCCTGCGGATTGCAGCAATTCCTGGCAGCTCCCCRGGGAGACGCTGCAGTGAATGCTGAGCCTTCCCTTGGTGCAAGGGATTTTGCCTGCCTCTCATCCCTGTTTTCCCCGTGTTTAGTGTCAAACCATTGAGTTTTCCCCCTTCTGCTGCCTCCCCGCTACTCGCACGCAGCAGTTAACGACGTGGGTGGCGATTAGAGCTAMCTCCTTGTTTCTAAAGGTACCAGCACGCAGCAAGAAAAGGATGCCAAAATCTTGATAATGTGGGCAAAACAATGTGTTTTCTCCGTGTCCTGTTTTGGAAATAGCTGAACTATTTTAGCTTAAATTCTCTCCAAGCCCTAAAATAAGTATATTAAAAAAAAAAGAAAAAAAAAAGAAAAAAAATCACTCGAGGCAGAATAGATCATTATGGAAAATTTCAGCTGAAAAAGTTAAAGTTTGGCATATATTTAGGCAAGGGAAAACAGAGTCTAACAATGTTATGCCAGCCTAATAATAGAGCTACTGGCTCTGAGTGTGATACAGGTGAGGCTCTACGAAAGCTTGTTTAAAGGCTGCAGCTTCTCTGGAATAGGAAATAAGCTGCGTTGCTTTGTTCAGCACAAATGCCATGWTAGTTATGCATGTTTAACCTTTAATATTCTTTAAATCTAAATTTAACCATGTGGAAAGAATCTCGGATGTCAAAAAAAGAGGAAAAAAAAAAATCTGCTGGCGAGGGAAAAATTTTGTATTCTCAGCCGGCATTAAATTAGTCAGATGCAATTGCTAATGAGCTGAATCTCTTCTATCCAAAAGGAGTTTGCCCTTACGAAAATAGAAGAGAGCGACAGAAAAGATGACAGCGGGACAGAGCCAGTGACAGAAGATGAAGCTGATCCTGAAGACTTAGAAGTGTTTTACCCAACACATCAATGGCAAACTCTCCATCCAGGTAACCTGCTGACGACTAATTATAGTGTCTCTCTGAAACCACGGCTGACGGAAGCCTTGCAGCAGCTAAAAATACCTGTTTGTTCCCATGACAATGGGTGCTTTTGTTGGTGTTCAGAGAAAGAAGTACAGAGCAATGACCCAACGCAAGGAAACGGGAGCGTGGCCAAGCCAGGTGGCAACAGGACTGGTTGCTTAGGTGCTTTCAGTTCGCTGGCGCAGGGCTGCCAGGCAAGCTGTAGGTGATAATGTGTCTCTGTCACTAGCTCAGAAGACCTTTCTCTTTTCATAGGCTTGTCAGGGACAGCTTTTGTAACGCCTGTTGGCACACGGTGTCCCAGGTCTGTACATGGTGTCCCAGGTCTGCTGTGCTCCGATGATGGGGCCGCTCGGTGGCAATTGGGTCAAGAACTGTCAATATTACAGTGGTCTTTATCAATGGACTTCCTCAGCCTTAGCTGCATGAGGTACCGCCTTTATTCCTCGAACCTAAAGCTATACATTCTACAAAAAAAAAAAAAAAAACACCCTACTCTTAACTCCCTTTTGGGGGGACTTAACCCCTTCTTTCAGCACTCAGTGTCATTATCTGAAAAACAATTATGGGATCCATTTGTCACGAAGTTTCAGGCAGATATACTAGAATGACTTTGCCCAAAGTAAATCTTCCTATAAAGTAAATGCCTGGCAAAAGGTCCTAAATGTCACAAAGCTGCAGTATGTATCTATATGCACTTTTTGTACCATTATGTGGAGAAGGTGTGTTGTGTCCCTGCTCAGTATTCAGACTGTCAGATACCCATCACCATTACTGAAGAAAAAAAATGTGTATATATATATATATATATACACACACTCAGAGTTATTAAAAATGTCATTGCCATTTTTGTTTAGGAGGAACTTTGTTGCTTGGGCTCTGCTTTATTTTCCTAGCAATTCCACATTGGGCACGTGCAGTAAAGGGTTTGTGGAAGTGTCGAGCTTGTCAGCGTTCCCTGCATGCTGTAGGAAAAGCATCTCAAATTACTTTTGTAAAAAGCTTAACTGACGGCTTGCCCCCTAGTCTCTTTGCCTGCTGGATGATGTTGCTAATGCCACGAGTTTCTGTCGTTTAACAGAGAAATGCGTTTTGGCAACGTAGCTCATCTTACTGCTTTGCATCTTATACTCTGATGCTCTTCTATCTGCTTGCAGCTTTTTCAGAGCCCAGTACACAGCAGGCGGAGTTGTGCATCTCCCAAAACCCTGCAGAGGTTCTGCCTGCTCCTGCCTGCCTCTCTGGAAGGCCCTTACGCCGTCCTCCATTGCATCTGTGTAACAAACTGCACCGCTCTCTGCTGGGGAGGTGAATGTCCTGGTTCAGAATCTGGATCTTCACTTTGAAATGGTAGATGGGAATTCAGAATTATGTTTTCTTCACCCTACAATTTTTTCTTATTCCTCTGCTGAGCCCCAAACAGGGCTTCTAGGCTTGCATCAGATCCCCAGCTGCTCATATGTTATATATGTATTTCCAGTTCTATTCTATTTTTCAGTTGGCTGCYGCTAATTGCATCAAACCACATTTCCATCGAGACTGCAGCAGTGTTATGAGCCCGTAGCCTGTCAAATCCCTCCCAGAAATTCAGTTGCTATTGTGTACRGAGGTGCTGCCTTGTACAGTTGTTCCATTGCCGCCTGAAAGATGAGCTCTATTTTGATCAAGTTCTGCCCTGTGCTTCGTGCTCGCTGCATGAGGCACCTGGACACAAACACAGGGAGACAGGTACCCTACGAGCGCTGCTGGGGGGGATCCCGGAGCCCGCTGCTCAGTTGTCTTTCCTGCCAGGGAGCTGGCAGAGGCTGAGGGAAGGTTCGTTAAAACTCCACAGCACTTCAACACTTTGTTAACGATTCCTTTCTTTCCCAGTTAGCATTAAATAATGCAGCAGGCGCTGCTGGGTTAGAGGTAGAGGGGACATGCACTTTGGAAAGCTGCCCRTTTCCTCCTTTTTCTCTCCTGTTGTGTTTCGTAGCATCCGAAGAAACGATGAAGACGTCTGCAATGCTTTTCTCTCTGTGTTTTTGGTTGGCGTCTGTAGGAACTTGCAGGCTCCTTGAGTTGTAATGAGCAGGATTGCCTCTTTCTCCGAATGGATATTTATGCTGCTTATCAGATCATTTCTCCTGCCAGTCAGAAAACTCTGTTCCATCACAGCCGTGGATTTTTTCTTTTCTTTTTTTTTTTTTAAGTGGAGCTTCCCTAGTTGTTTTTCATTTCTAAATTGMCTTTCACCATCTGCTAGTACCTTTCTGAGTCGAAAGCTCTCCAGAGAAACGTATCTGAAGTGACCTCCTTTCCCTTTGTTTCCCCTTTGTTTCTTAAAGTTAATCATTTCCTAGTGGGTAGAGATGATGTTGTTGCAACACAAAAACATCCGGCTGCTTTTCATGACAGTCTTCCCCTGTCAATTACGGTAGCCAAGATTGATCCTTAGTCTTTGGGATGGCAGACAGGAGCGGAGGGGTTGGATGGTGTTGATACTGCAAAGCTGGGGAACCCTTCCACATTGGAGACTCAAGCGTCCCCAAAGCCCTTGGTGGTTGTTTGGATGGACACAATGACAGAGTCTGTCCTTGAAAGCACCGCGCTCTTGGATGGTCTGGTCTTCTGCTTCAAATGGCAGTTTTCTTCATATTTACCAACGCTATCAAAATATAAAAGCATTGTTGGCACATTTTCAGACAACCTCATCTTGCCACATGACCCCCCCTAGCACGTTCATGCTTCGTTCAGGAGAATTATCTTTCTTTGTCACTTGGGCACCTTGTTTCCCTCTGCTTCTTTTACCAGAGAGTAGGGGAAATTCCTCACGATGACTGAAAATCGGCTAACTCTAATCACAGTATTGACCGCCAGATTTGCTGTCTGACATTAGGATCAGAAATTGCTCCTTTGGGGATATGTTACTGTAAAGAGTAAGAAAAAGAAAGAAGCAGAAAAGCAARTTATCAGAGATCCTGAAGGCCCAAAAACTCAGTGTAAGGGTTTAAGAATGACCATACTGGTTTATCCGAAAGGCCCATCTCACTTGAGCCTGGAGCAGAGCCGAAGGGTAGTGGGAGTGTGTGATGTTGCTTCCTTGCCCATTGCTGTCCCCAGCTCGGGGACCTTCAAAGCTGAGTTAAGATCTTTTGAGGCTGGTTTCAGTGGTTTCCTGCTTTGTCACCTCTGCTCTTTCTACGCTCACTAACAGGTGGACGTTCTTAGCCCACCTGTTTCTCCTTTGCCTGTTCCTCTCCTCCGTTTCTGGAGCACTGCATAATTCTCCCGTTGCTTCATAGGAAGCAGAAGAGGCACGTACTTAATTGGCAAAGAAAAAAGGGAGGTAATTGCCTTGTCCTCATTAGCCGTGACCGGCGCTGCGGGGAGCCCAGGCTGCCCGCCGCCTCGGCGCACGGGCTCTGCCCACCTCCGTGGCTGCGGCACCTCTGTCCTCCTTAAGCTCCAAAACTCACCGACAGCTTCCTCAGCCGCCTGCTTAAAACTGGGAGCCAACGTGTCCAGTTTCCAAACGCAGATGCACCAGGCAAGCCTTGGCTGCACGAAATACTTTGCCTGTCTGCTGGGCCCCCATGCCGGTTCCTTGCAGCTGGAAGGGGCCTCCTTCGGCATGGAGCAGCTGCCCGGAGCAGAGCAGCCAAGTCTCCTAGTTGTGACTGAGATCTTGCRGCTCTGCATCTCTCTCAGGTTGCACCAGCATGTCTTGCTGTTTGGCTGGATGCAGCGTGTGTTGCAGGAGCTAGCTTGGCTTGTACGCCGAGCTGTGCTTAACCTTGTGACTCGCAGAGCGCCGCGCTGATCCGCACGGTTACTCTGTGCCTTTTGTACTGCTCGGAGTCCTTTTCCTAAGTGCCTAATTATATTGCACTTAAAAAATAGAAGGCTGCAGCTGCCGCTGTTGCTCCTGCGGCAAGGGAGAAGTTGATGGGAACATGCTGTTGTTGCTACTTCCGTGAAGATGAAACCATCTCAAGTTCAGCAGGGAGCTGATGRTGCATTGCTTAGCGTTTACAAACCCGTGGCCGCAGCCTCCGAGAGTCCTCAGGCTGCTCTCTCTGTGGATAGTTATCCTCGCTGTTCATCCTTGTCTCGTCTGCTCCATGGGCAAGGTGTTAAACCTGCAGAAACAGTTTGGAAAGAAGGCACTGGCRTCATGAAGATCTTTTCCAAAGTGGATTTTGAAAGGCTTCCTGGGATTTCTTTTGCCAGAAAGAGCAGGACTACCGATAGGGGATAACTCAGTGCAGTTCRTTATAGGTCTGCATGTGGAAGAGGTCCAGGTGTCCAAGGGAGGCAGTGCTGTTCCGAGTGTGACGAAGAAGGTTCTAAAGTGGAGGAAAAGGTAACGGCAGGAGCCCTGCTGCTGCCCTTCGTGTCATTCTCCTTTTGTCCAAAAATGCCTTCTTTTGGCTAAGGAGATCCATGTCAGGTATCCCAACCAGTCTGGTGGACACAGGACTGGCTGGGGTGGCCTGTGGGGATTTTCTTAGCTGCTATTCCTGGCTATTAGCTGTTGGGAGGATGTCTTGCTCATGCAGCTCACCAGGCCACCAGGCAGCTTAGATCCCTCTTTCTAATTGCTGAGCACAATTAATGAACATGCTGAATCTGTGACTTCTTGGTGACCCAGACCTAACTCTATAACAGTTGAGTGCAGATCTCTGGAATATTTATGTCAGCCCTGGCAGCATCATTGCCTGAAATACATGGTCGAACCACAAGGGTATTATGCTCATTTTTGCAAAGCTGGACATGCAGCATCCGGGAAAGAGTTGTATCTACCTCATCAGATCACCACAGATTTGCATGAGCAGGGAAGGCAAATGGAATTTTAAAAACCTCATTTGTGCTCAATGAAATGCTGCTTTTCCTTCTTCTTTCTTTTTTTAGAAAAAAAAAGAGAAACTGTTACCTCTCTGCAGAGAGGAAAAGAATTGACTGTAGAATTATCCTAATTTGTTATGGTCAGCAACAAGAGTGCTTCAGGCTGATTACGGCTCACATGAAAGCCCCAGACAGTCTTGAGAGCCACTGCAGACGTTCAGTGCTTGCAGAAGCAGAGTTAGGGTTACGGCCACGAGCAGCCTGCTCTCTGCTTGTTTCTTCACCTGAYTTCTACCACATGAAGCTTTCGATCTCTTAAAAGGCCTTCCTGCCTTTCCTCCCCTTTGTTAGGGTGTGTCTTCACGCTCTTTTCTTGCAGCTTTCTGGTCTGTTTCCTTCTCATCTTCCCCTTGAAGGTGGATGATCTTCCTCACAGATCACAGCACAGCTGGGGGCGGAAGGGCCTTTTGGAGCCCTGTGCTCCTCAAGCAGGGTCACCCAGAGCAAGTTGCCCAGGATCTGGTGCAGGAGGCTTTGGAATATGTGTGACGGTGGAGAGGGCCATCGTTAAACCACATTTTTGCAAAGCCGTGCRTGCAATCTGGGAAGTAAAGCTGTATCCGTGTCACTGGATCACCATGGACTTGTGTGAAGAGCAAAGGCAAAGGGAATTTTAAATACCCCATTTCTTGCTACTTTTCCATCTTATTTAAAAACGAATCTGTTACCTCTCCCTAATGTTGTCTTGTTTTGAGCCTATGCTTAATCCTTCCTTGTGTTAAAAGAAGAGGAGCTTTTTCCCATGAAAGCACCAGGAGTGAAACTCCATGTGATGCTCCTGTCTTGGATGTGATGCCTTGTTGCATAGAATCACAAAACACGGCAGATTGCCATTGCCTTAATCACGATCCATGTGCGAGGGATAACCGCATGCCTCTCTCATGCTGATGCGGGYTTGCGAGACACTCGGGCAGCAGGTATGTAAACCTCTGCTTAACCAGGTAGTGTCTGAGGCACCCTGGCTTTGGGACATGGGAATGCTGTTTGTAAAAGTGTCTTTTGCTGCAGTTGTGCTGTGCGGATGAGGGGACACGCTGATGTTATCCGTGGGCAGCCTAATTCAGTTAGCTGCTTGCTTGCTTTGATTTCTTTGCTGGCCGGTTCCCCGAGCTGGGAGGTCAGAGGGCACCCGACAGGGATGCACGTCTGGTCCTTGTCACGCCCCTCGCCGCYGGGCCAACGAGCACACTGTTTTGCGTGGGGATCAGAGCCCGTTCCCTTCTGTCGGACACGCGTCCCGCAGGCCCAGGGCAGCTCCCAGCGTCCTGGTGAGGTGCCAGCAGGGCCACCCATGGATGCGATGCTGGAGACATCACAGCCTSAGGCGTGTTGGGCTGAAACAACAGGCGTGGGCACCAAGGGTACTTGGGCACCAAACTGGCTTTCTCCAGAAGAGAGCACAGCTCCAGCAGATCCTCTCTGACTCCCACCAGGAAGTGGGAAGAGGTTTGTGCTGTTACGTGTGATAGCGTTCCACAGACCTGCAGCAGTTGGTTGCCAGGCCCAGCCTCTGCTCCCTGTACGGGCTGTGGGGTGGCACGGGTGGGACAGGGCCGGGTGCCCGAGGTGGCTCAGCGCGCTCGCCCGCCTGCGGTTCAGATCCGCTTCTCTCCGAGACACTAGGTTTTGCAGCCACTGCTTTTGCCAGTGCATCCGTGCTGGGCATCACGTCAAGTTCATCACTCGTGAACCGCGAGCCCAGTTTRGGGGCCCTTCCCTTTGGTTGGGTGTTTTCTTTGAGAAGTTGGACAAAACTCCCGTTACTTTCTGGCACTTCAGAGATAGTCGGTATCAGCTGGCGATGGAAGTCTTAGTGGCTTTGAATCAGAAAAACTCTACATTACCCCTGGGATCATTCAGTTCTGGATGAACTGAATGSCCGGTGGGAGCCGTGATGGCTTTCAGCGTGGCACAGTGAGTAGTGCTGTTGACTATCCCTTCCCAGACATGGTATTACTGCTTTCATTAGCATCGTTGACTACCCCAAATCTCGTTAATAACGTGTGTACGGCCAAAACTCATGCTACTGGTTAGCCTAGATGAGCATTCGTGGCACATGGCAGTGGTTTTGGAGATTGCACATAACTGCCATAAGGATGTAAAGATCAATTCTTATGTAAGACGGGCCATATGATTCCCGCTAGCTTCTTGTATCATTCCCTTACCCTTGCAGYGTGTTGGGTGTTAGTTTGAAATGTTTATAAACCAGATAACTGAGGTGGTTTAGAATCCAGTGGTGGGTTTTTTTGGTTTCTTTTGGTATTGAGGAAGTTGGGCAGCGTTTTTCAAAATATTTTCAGAATTAGCTTCAGTGATGCGCTGCCTGGTGTTGCTTTAATGTAGCTTTAATGTTAGCTAAGAGGATACTAGCTGTATTGCAATAGATGTAAGGAGTAACGTTTTCACTGTTAAATTTACATTGTTTGGAGTGGGGGAAAAAAAAACGGTAGTAGAAGAGCGACTGTTTCCAAGGGAGATCGCTGATACCTCTCTTATCTTGTTTCTTCCAAGGCAGGGATGCTGTGAGCATGTGAGTGCCTGAGAGATCCTTAAATGCCTGCTGGGTGATTAGGAAGATCTTGCCATGGTTTTCATGYGCGAGCATACAATATTTTCTGTAATAACATTAATAACCTTTGTGTGACTCTTTAGAAGGATGAACCTCATTAAAGAAGAGATATTTAACTGGCCTATTTTTATCTCTGCCTTTATCTAGCAGTCTGCACATTTGTTTCAAGCCTGTAACAGTGCTTTGGAAGAAAAATGTTTTCCCTCCTGGAGTGCCCAGRATTGTACTACAGCGTTCAGACTGAGTAGCTTGAGATGTACAGATGATGAGGTCAGGACCTACGGCAGGCAGGCTAGTGCTGGTGGTGAGTGCTCTCCTGCCCCTATGATGGGAGGAAAGCATATGAGGCTCTGCACCTTCACAGGTCATTTGGGGAGTGTATCCAGCTTCAGTCACCTTGAATCTCCAGGTTGAGCATCTTCGCTCCTGCTTCCAGAACTAAGAAGACATTCCAGCATCTTGGTTCCAAGATTCTAATCAGGTTTTATGGGAAAATGTTTCTAAAAGGTGTAAATAAGCTTTTGGAATGATTTAAGGAGTTTTGAAGGTTTGGTCAAATATAATTAGAGCCTCTCCTCCTCAATATCATGATCTTGTTTGGTGGGAGATGCTTTCCAAGCATCCCAGTGCATGCTTGCTCAGCTGCAGATGGACCTTCATCCCTAMGACGCTGCTTCCATGTCCATGAAAGCATCGAATTCCCATGCGAGCAGGATCACAGATGCTGGGGATCAAGGATCACCCAGGCTCACCCAACGTTCCAACAAGGATCAAGAGGATCACTCGGCTCCTGTGTGGGGTGTCACTGGAGCTCCATATGTGCTCATTAACTGCTTAGCCCTTTGCTGCAGGCAGTGTCTTCTTTCTGCTCTTGCGTCACTTTCTGTGGGACCTTCTCTCTTCTGTGGCCAGGGAAGGATCCTAGAGCAACCGTTTTTCTTGTGTGGGAAAGTAAAGATCCCTGGCCCTCGAGGGAGGTGGGTCCCCATTAGCCTCTGCGCCGCGTTTAACCATGGGCTCTCCTGCAGAGCTTGGCAGTCCGCCGTGGAGAGAACGCCTTCCCGCACAACTGTTTTGTTCTCCTTTCTCTGTTGTATTACATAATTGCACAAATTAATCCCTGACCTATTGATACAATCCAGGAGCTGCGTCCTCAGACTGCTCCGTGGCGCTGTAATTTGCATGCTAAGACTGGCACTCATTAAGGCAGGTGGGCTGTCCCATCCCCAGGGAGAAGCACCGTCTTTGCCATCCTTTTTGAATTATTCTCTCTAGCACCATGGACTCTGCATCCAGATTGCCTTCCTTGATTAAAGAGTTCTCGGAGCAGAAGGCTTGGTTAGCCCCCAGACAACTTTAGTAMACTACAGCCTAGCACTAGAAGGGTCATTTCTGAACCCATTTCCCCAAGACGCTTTTTGTGGCCACATGCTCCAAGAGTTTCGTGCCTTTGGTCTGGAGTGCATTGGAGAGTTTTCAAAAAAATGCATAAGTCTCGGAGATAAGTCTCCCTTTTCTCTGGAGTTCAGTCTAGCTGGAGCACACCACTGAAACAGTTCCATGAGGTACCTTTCTCATAATTAGGAAAGCGTGTTTTCCCCRTGGTCTTGCTCTAACTATTCCTTTCTGTTGTCTCCCTCATGGGCGGTCCGTGCACGCAGTCTCTGCTTATTAGAATTTGCAAGACGCCGGTTTTAGTTAAATGGGTGAGCACAGAATTAGATTTTTCTCAGCCAGGCAGCCAGCAGGCMATCAAGTGGCTTCTGCAAGGAATGTTTTATACAGGTCCTTCAAATTCACAGCCGTAATTAGTGCTCCTGCTCAGATGTGTCTGTAGCTAATTTTTTAAAAAAAGTTTTTCCCAATATTTATTTATAGGGTCAAAACAGCAGCAGAGGCTCTTTTTCCACAAAGCCTTTTCAGAGCCTCCTGCTCTACCTCCTCCATTCTGGATTAAGARCATCTTGCTCCCCTGAGGAAAACTGAATATCCCTCATGCCGTCCGGATGTGGGAAGATCTTTTCTCTGCCCTCTTGCCCTCATTTTGGAATCAGCAATGAACTTGTCTGTGATGTAAATTAAAGCAGCTCTTTGGTGTTTCTTGGGGTCCAGAAGCTTGTCTTGCATCTATGCTCACTCAACTGCTCACTGAAACAAATGCTTCCGCTTTCCTAAAACAGCTTCCTTGAGCATCTTAAGGAAGCTTYRGAGATTAAAAAATACATATATATCTGKTTTTCCATCTCTACTCTACCCATATGAGCTTGGAAAAGAAATGTAGTCTCTTTAGGTCTGTTTTGACATCTTGTAAAACTAATTCCCATTTATTGCAAGAACTCTTACCAAACCTATACTCAAGTTTAATTTTTTATGATGTGCTTACATTTTTGGAGGGATTAAGCATGCTAGTGTTGGAAAGCCTAATTAAGGATAGCATTTCTCATTCAAAGCACCTCACTTAAATTCCGATATCCTTTTTTTCTCTCTCTCCTGCATATTATTCACGTCCGCAAGAAGTTTTGCTTGGGTCATTCACTTGCAACAGGACGTTATCTGAATACTGATGTAATGTATGCAGTCTGTCACTTGGTATTTCTTCCGTTCTTCTGCTAGAGATCTCCCAGGGTTGCAAAGACCTTGCAAGCGGCAATGGCAATGGCAATAAGAGGAATGTGCCCGTTTCCTGCAAAGGAAAAGAGAAAACATTAAGCTGCATGTCTCCCYCGTCACTGCAGGGTGTGAATAAATAGATCTAATCAACAATTTACATTTGAACCCTGGACCAGCCTTTATTTTTAGAATTTGTCATTCAACCCAAGTGAAACCTTTCMGTTTGTCTCTGTCAATCTTTCTGAAAGCACCTTTGAATTATCCTTTTAAGTTATCTGCAGGACTGTATTTGAAGATGCACTCAGGTTGTGATATAATCTGTTGCTTTGCTTATTTGGAACAAAGCCCACCTGATCTTCTTTAATTATAATACCATTTATCCCACTAACCAGGCTACAACTAATTAGTTATCTCCCTGTTCTGCACTTGCTAATATGCAGAAGCCTTTTAGACCTCTCAGTATCTTGATTAACTAGAGCTCTAATGAGGTGGCACATTATGAAGGCTTGATATTTACAGACTGCATGATATAGAAATGGGARGGAGTGGCTGATAGACAACAGGGTTGAGCTGTCATTCATAAGGACCTCGCCAGGCTGCAGAGAGGGGCAGAGAGGGACCTCCTGAATAAAGGGAGGTGCAAAGTTGTGCCCTGGAGAGGACTAAGCCCATGCAGGCCAAGGACCAGCTGGCTGGAGAGCAGCTTTGCTGAGAAGAAGGTTCTGGAGGTCCTAGTGGAYGATGGTTGACCACAAGCCAGCAGTTGTTGGCAGAGAAGGCCAACAGCATCATGGCCTGCACTAAGAAGAGCATGTCTGGTGGGGAGAAGATGATGATCTTCCCCATCTGCTTAGACCTGCTGAGACACATCTAGGTGCAATGCTGGGCTCCCCAGGAAGGGTCGTATGAAGGGAGTCCAGTGAAAGGCCACAAAGATGACTACAGGACTGGGGCATCTCTTGTATGAGGAGAGCTTGAGAGCACTGTTTTCATTTTGATGGTCCGTGGTGACTTCAGAACTTTGCATGGCTCTTCTCCGGGTTTACCACTGCTCTGAAAGGTGCCCATGTGTAAACACGACTTCTTACCCAGGGCTCTATTTCTTGTCTGCAGCAGTTTAGCTTGCTGAGCAGGGACAAAAATACCTTTTTCCTCTTGTGTTGCAATGAGTCCCACAGAGACAACACACCAAGACCCATGGAGAAGGTCTGGTCTTCTCCGCGCGTCACCTAAGCAGGATTGTTCTCACTGCTATCCCCATACACGCTCCCAAAACTTTACATGGGGGAAGATGCCTGTGTTCGTGTAGGGGGGTAAACCCAAGCTATTAGCTTGGCAGGTGTCAAGCGGAATTTCAACACCGGCAGCTAGGCTGAAGAGCTGTTATTAAATGTAACGTGGCCCGGGGGCCACAGAAAGCATGGAGAGGCAGTAAATACAGACTTTTGCAATGTCATTTTTGAGTGTCACTTTTCAGAATATATTAAGACTTAGATGTAGTGATGCCTGCAGCTTCTTTGAGCTGAGTCTGTAAGTCCCCTTCGTTATCTCCAGCGMTGTTTTCCCCTACACTGCTTAAAGAAAGAAGAAGGATTGGAGGCAGAACGACCCCCCCAATTACCTTCTTTGCTGGTGCTTTTTTTTTTATTTTTTGGTGTAAATCCAGCAGTTCTCAGCCGCGCTCCCGCTGCTGCAGTCAGGCAGTGCTCATCTGAGAGCACGGACCCGGAGATGAGAGCACGGCGAAATGCAGGCAACAGAAATTCTCCTAATAAGTGTAGCTGCCTGCAGGGAGCACGAGGAAGCTGAAAAAAGGAGCGCGGTAACGAGGAGGGATGCGACTGTCATCTCGGAGCAAGGTTTTATTCCTTTTAATCCTACACAGGTAGCACTTCGGCGTGTAAACAGAGTCTTAGACAGGTTTAGGACGGCTGAAGGTGCGAAAGAGTTTACAAGAACTTCCTTAATTATAAACGGTAGCTGCTAAAAGCCCTGGCTCAAAGGCTTCTTCAAGGTACAACGGGCTGTCACCGTGACGCACACGGTGTTTGCTGGCGGGAACTTGTTGCGTTGCGGGTCCTAAGAAGGACACGGGGAGTTTTGAAGTGATGCTCGGTCTCCAAATAACCCCCTGCTTGCTCCTCCTGCTTCCCACCAGGCATAAATCACTGGGGCAAGATGGTTGTGGACCCCTACCCCTGCACTCAGCACTTGGTTGTCTGGGATGGAAGAACACTGCCTCAAGCCCAGCAAGTCCGAAAATTTATTTTATTCCTTGCATTTAAGGGCAAAATTTAAGTTAGAAGAAAAGCAGATGTTTGCTTGCTCTTTTTTTTTTTTAGCTCATAAAGTACTTTCTTTGTGCTTGATTGATGGACATCCTTGTTACAGTAATAGTTGGGCTCTGCAGAAAGCTGTTATTACCAGGAGAATTTGGTGTGGGTTTCAGTTTTTCTTTTTTGCATTGAAAAACCATTATTAATGTCTTTTTAAAGAAAAAAAAAAAAAAAGCTTCAATGCAGGCATTTTGCTTTGCTTTCTCAGGTTCCTCTGCAACTGCAACTCCAAGGCTCTTTTAAAATCAATGTTACAAGTATTCTTTATATTTTACCGTGCGGTTGAGGGTTTCTGCTTCTTGCTATTGATTTCTAATTGAATTGCAGAACATTTGTGCGCACGCAAATTGCTGCGTGATAAATTATTCCACGTATGCCTTCCCCACCCGCAGGAGGTTGACTTCTTTTTGCGTGTTCCCTCTTCCAGGATGCTGCTGCTGAGCCTGGAAGCTGCTTGGAGAGCTTGCCCTGCTCCTAACCCGTGAGCACTGAGCCTCTTGTGGCATAAAAACGAGGGTTCCAGTGGCTTTATGGTTTGCTGGCGTCATAAGAGCTGGGTCGATGCACAACCGTTCATCTCGGTTATCTAATTGGGTTTATTTTGGGCTTTATAGTGGATGTGGAGGTGTTCTTATGGGGTCTCCTGACCTGGGTTGTCGTCACAGATGGTTCTGATGTGGCTCCTTAGGCAACTTCATTCAGGAGTTTGACATCATTGGAACATGATGGGATGACCTGGCCCTGCTTGGGGTATCTGTAGCGCCTCTCCAGCCCTTTGGGTCAACACTGCTACGAATCCTAACACTGTCCAGCTCACTGTCCAGCTCTGCTGACAGATGTTGGCCCACCAGGGTCATTTCCAGACCTGCAGCTGTTTGATGTGCTTGCAGGGAGCCTCTTCCCAAGGTCCCTGTGCATTAGCAGTAGTTGCTGCACGTCCTCCTGGGCTGGGGAGCCTCAGAAGCTGAGTGCCGGTCAGCCCGGTTGTCCTGGGGTGGGATGTAAGCAAGCTGGTCTGGTTACAACACATGCAACATGCACACGGCTCGGGGAGACAGCGAGTTGCTGCTGGGTGGATTGAGGCGTTTGCTTGACAGGATCCTTTTCAGGAAGCCTCAGTTCCTAGACGCTGACGAGAAAATGTTCTTTGCCTCCTGGAGGCCAGTTTTAGCTTCTAAGGAATTGGTGATTGTGGCTTCTTTCTGTGTGCTGGGAACTCCTCATCTCCCAGAGAAAAAGGGCAGCAGAAAGACGCTGGTACCGTGGCTCTCGGAGGACTATTGGAGAGCGCTGCGGTTTTAAGTGTACAAATAGAGGACGGTGGCGGGCTGAGCTCTGCCTCGCTGCAGCGGGACCCGCGCTGCTGCCAGCCGGCACGGGGAGGGGGACAGCATACATAACGACGGGCGGGCTCTGACCTTGCCGTCGTGACTTAGTTAGCAATTCTGGTGATGTTCTGGAAACGAAAATGTAATGCAGGCCACCTTCTCCTCCAAGCTGACCCTGAGAATCAGGGCGGAGAGCTAGTGAATAATTAGGGACCTTGCTTTTGTTTTTCCCTTTCGCCAGAGTCACAGTGTTGGGCCACAGCTGGAAGGTGTCACTAGTTTCCTTGAACTTTCTGGTCTGAGTGTACTTTGCGTTAATAATAATTACCTAAATTGCAGCCTCATCAGTTGTAATATGTTGTGTTGCACATCGCTGCTGCCTTAGTTTGCCCATGGTTTGGCTGGTGGCAGCTGCTGACACACCGTGGTGCTTCCCCTGTGTTTGGGCGATCTCTCTGCACTCACACTGCATCGTTGTATGGTGTCTGCTGGGTAAGACTCGGGTGTGTTCGCTGGCTCTGCCCATGGAGGTGCAGGCGGCTCCTGGGCAAGGAGAACAGCTGGAGCACAGCTGGAGAGAGGCAGGTTGGCTGCGAGGCATCCCCGCCGGCTGCTCTGTGTCCTGTGTCCCTACAGGTCCCAACACCGCGGAGACCAGGCCACCTCCTGAGGCTCCTRGTGTTGCATTATATCCCAGGAGCCTGGGCTCGAGCCCTGGGACCGCTGCGGGGCCATGTGATGATGCTGCAGCTCCATCTCCGCAGCGGAGCTGTCAGCCTTCCTGGCAATGTAAATTCTCCTGGCTGCGTGCTAAAATTACCCTGAGTTATTGATTTATCTTTGAGAGGATTTCCTTCCCSAGGGACGTTACTGGCCATCGTAGTGATTTAGTTCTAGTGCGAGCGCAGATTTCTTAGCAGAGCGGAGCTGCTAAGAACCTGCAGCCAGCGTCGCGCAGCTCTAGGGCTTCCTTTGCCAGCACACGCGATCCCAAAGCCGGGCAAGGTCGTCCCTCTGCTGCTTCTGCATAACAACCGCAAATAAAAAGGGATTTTCAACTCAGGGAAGCTGCCACAGCACCAGCCTCTCTGTCCTAGAGTTGCACACATCCGAGGCTGGCACGTGGAAAGTGTGAACCCGGGCGGTATTAAGGAACCGAGGCAAGCTGTGGGTTTGTGGGAACCCAGCGTGTGTGCATTTTCATTCTTTAAAAAGGTTCCTGTCTGACGGTTCTGTACAGCTGGAGGATCAGAGCGGGGCTGGATGTTGAGCGTGGCTTGCTGGGGAGATGTYTGTTGTCAGACACCTCGCTCTTGCTGTGAGGATGCTGATGCTCAGGAGCAACAGCCAAGGTTCAGCTCCTGGCTGAAGGCAGTGAGCTGATGAGGAAGCAGGAGGACGAGGGCAATGGGAGCAGCCTTGCTCACCCAAGTGAGCGCGCGGTGTGCTGGAGTGCATCAAGGAACTTGCAGTTTGTATCGCTGAACTACTCTGTTGTGATGGACACCAAAGTAATTACGGAAGACATGAGAGGGAGGCAGGATCATTCCAAATATATCTCCAAAAATGCAGGGTCCAGCTTCTCCTTTCTTCTCCTTTCTTCACACTCTGCTGACTCATCCCAGCAGTAGCTCTGAAGATCAGGCCAGGCAATTTGGGTTTCAACCTGCTACTTGAATCTCTGAGGAGGCAAAGTCGAGTCTCCGTCTCCTGCACTGGTTCTCCTCTCCTGGCCCTGCAGCCCTGCAAGGCTCCCGTGCCGTGTGTTTGCATCTGTATTGGCTGCAGCGTGGGCCCCGCACACCTGGTAAGATCAGAGGCAGCTCACGCGCATGTTAGTATAAGAAACCACTCCATGATTAGGCCCGGGGAGAACCTGGATTTATTCTTCAGGGAACCGAGTGTGGCACAGTTATTTTCGTTCTCTGTGATCTGTCTTTGAGATAAAACAAGTCCTTAGTGTCGATCTTAAATACTGCTGTGTTGACAAGTTCTCCCGACAAAAATTAGGCTAATGTCCCTTACGACTGCATTAGCTATAGAACTGAGCCTTTAAATTGAAGCTACGGGAAGTACTATACGAATGCATCCTCTAAGGCATTTTCTTATTCCAGCTTTTATTATTCAAATTCATTCTCACTAGAGCTTGGCAGCGTGGCTGGCAGACGTTGTTATTCAATATGTTTGCTAGTCTCGCGGGCTGCGGTTTCGGATCAGCCACCCTTCAGTGCTGACGGGAGAAATGGTCGTCCCACTCAGCAGACCTGGAGTCTCCCGGCTCCGGCAGATGCTTTAGRCTTGTGGAAATGTGGGTGCTGGGACGTGAACGTGACCACTTAGGCGAAAGCTCGAGATGAACCAACTGACACACGTGCTGTATAGAGTCAGCTGCAGTCGACGAGCTGCACACGGTGACTGCCAGCGACACAGCACGTCCTGAAACGCTCGCTGTCGTATTTGGAGCTGCCAGGAGGGAGCTTTTCYCCTCTGTGGCACACGCGTCTTCTCAGTTTCAACCTACTGTGCTTTATAAATACAGAGCAGATATCACCAAGACCTTCACAAACTTCCCAGCCTTCCCCTTGGAAAGAGCATCTTASTGCCCCTCTCGCTTTCTTCTTAGGCTTCTACTTTTCATTTCCAACTATGGATTAGTCAATGCCAGTTTAGACCCTTTGGTTCTCACACCAGTGTTGGTCTAGCCTGACTCTCCCTCCCAAGAACAGCAATGCTCCATTTGCAGGTTCCTCCTGGGCAGTTTGCTYTGTCTTAATGTTCATTTGTTCTGGTCATCCTGATAGTCAGTAGAGAGGGAAAGTGATGCTCCTTCATCGTGWTTTTTCTCTCTCTAAGACAAACATTGAAGACAGCTGGGGTGGATGATGTTGTGGAGGCACTTTGCCTGGTTTAGAAAAAAAGCTCCTTAACTCTCAGAAACTGAAAATTTGGTGGGATAAAATCCATCCTTAGACCTTTTAGTCAGGTTCTGGGTTGTCCTGATCATCATAGTCATCCTTCTCTGCCTGTGTCCTGCACTGCTCTCCTCCAAACACGATGAGCAGGACAGCTTGCAGCACTCCAGATGGGCTTTCAAGGAGAACAAGTGCCCTTCTGGGATGGTGATTATTTAGCAGGTTGTGGTGACATTATGAAGTAGTTTAGGCTTAGGGATAAATAACTTAGCTGGAGAGGGATTACGGCTGACTTGTGTAAATAACATTTGTGTTTGATGTTGACTTGGCAGCGCAGTGGGACACAGGTCGTTGCAATGTCCAYGCCGCCCAGCCTGTCACTTCACAGCCAAAATAATCAGACATGCAGCCGAGCAGCTTGGTGTGGGGCTGGACACCTTCAATCTCCACTTTCCTCTTGCTGCCCAGACCTCTGTGGGATTAAACTCTCCAAGCAGTGAAGCCGTGCTGCGTTTCCCAGGATCGAGCCCAATGCAGGAGCAGAAAATGGATCGAGTGCTTCATGCTGAATCGCTAAGCGCGTGCATCGTGTAAGCAAGGCTGTGGGTGCTGCATAAGAAACGACTGGCCAGGAGCTGGGGGGTGAGATTCTGCCTGTAAAGTGAAAACCTGTGTTTTTGCTGGCTTCACAGAAGGGCAACCCTTCTTCCTTCCTCGCTCCGTGGCGCGTTTTATTTTCTGCTCTTTTAGTGAAAAAGAAGCCTTTGCAGAGAGGAAGGTGGAAGGGCGAAGTACTTGTTGCAAAGAGCTCTTTGCCATATGAAGTTCCTCGCTGTTGGCAGCAGCAGAAGATACCTCAACAGATGCTACGGCAGTAGCTCTCATCAGAGAGGCACCATATGTCCTCTCTCGAGCCCTCCCATCCCTCCTTCCTGAAGTCTTTCTCCCCGAGCAGCCTGCAAGCATCCGCCTTCGCTTCCCTTGTTTACTATTTTGGAGCACCCCGGGAAGTGGCAGGCACGTTGCAGGAGACACGTGCTCTGCCCCGGAGCACGAGAGCAAGCTCGGTTGCTCTACCAAGCCAGGTTTGAGTTTTGGATGTGTTTTGAGGTGGTCTTTAGCTCGTGCTCTCCCACATGAGGGTGCCCTACATGGAAATCAATCTTCTTAACTCTCACCATGGCCATGGCAGAAGGACTTTCATCATGGAAAGCAAGRCTGAGCATGGAGGAAAGGGGAAGGAGATGCCTTTAGGAGAAGCAGGCAAATAACCACCTGTGATAGACGCTGGGAATTAAACGCAGGGTGCTAAGCGAAGGCAACAAGTTAGGGGGGCATTAGGGAGCCAGATCCCAGCACTCACATGGCACGGGATGCAATAAACAGGTTCGCAGCCCTGGCCCTTGCTGATCAATTGAGAGAGCAGAAGGAGTGCGGTGGGAACGCGCTGGCCCCGAGCAAATGGGCAGTGCTGCTTTTGACAGAAGCAGTTGTCCAGCTGAGTGTCCAAATTTAACTAACTGATGCGCTTGCATGTCTAATTAACTGTTAGTGATTGGGAAGTGCGTGCCTTGAGATGCTCTGCTCTGGSTAGCTGCAGATCAAATCGCGGAGGGGGAGCTTTGATTCCCCAATCACTCTAAAAGAAGTTTTCATTATATTTACTGAGCAAAACAAACTGCCGAGAAGACCTCTCAGCACTAGAACAAAAGGGTGGCTTTAAAACSCTCTTCCGATAAGCAAATGCCTGAGCAGTAGCCTGGATGGATGGTGTCTAACAACACAGTCATTACTGCAGCAGAATAGCTGTTGGCTTTAAAGCCTTCTGGAGAAAAAGAAGATAAAGTTCCCACAAATTGTACTGTTGGGAGCTGCCTCCCCTTAATCTTGAGTTTTCTGATCCCTTAGCACTTTGGGACCACACAGTGATATTTTTGTGGCATCAGCCAAAGGAAAATAATAGCCCAGCAAGCGCTGGTAAGTAACTAGGCTCAGGTATAACGAGCAGGTGGAACGGAAAGCGGTGCCTTCTGCTCAGAGCGTGATCAAGGCTGGCTGAAATCAGCAGGGTGCTGCTGCTCCACATGCAGAGGGGAGTCGCTGGGTGCCAGGGTGGGATGGTGGTCACGCTCGGCACCGCGAGCGGGATTTTAATGCTGTCGGATGAGGCTTTCCCAGGGTGCCGCCTGTGCGGGCGGCCTCCAGGCGGGAGCTCCTTCGCCCTGCAGACGTTTCCCATGGCTTTGGTCCCAACTCCTCYGCGGAGCCAGTCAAAGTCAGCGCTGGAGATTTCTTATTTGGACAGCGCCGTTCAGACAGGCTGAGCTGCAGGACCTTTATGAGCTCAGCGTGAAGCGTCGCGTGAAAAGCTTGTCCCCTAACCTAGCTGAGGGGCATTTATTAGGAAATATGCTTGGGTTTGTTTCCTTTGGATTTGATTTTTTTTTAATTGTTTATTCAGTCTCGCAATAATTGATCCAATTTGATCGTTTCTGGAAGACACTGGAGCTGGTTCTCCCACCTCCGAGATATCTGGGACAGTGATGCCCATGACTCCATCTTAATATGTTTATGCTTGTGCAATTTGAGTTTTCTTTATTTCCAATAAGAAAAGGCTGGATTCTGCTGTTTGGGGTGTTAGTGGCCTTACACAATCCTTCCATATCCGTGGTTCCTTCCATAATCCTGGGAAGGGGCACCTCTCCGGCTGTACTGTGGACAACCCTGTGGAATCGCTGTCCATATCAAAGTCTCTTAGGTACAATGATAACACCACGTAATGATGATGGAAGCAAATCTGACGCTACCAGGGCTTTTCATTTGCCCATCAAGACAACACAGGGCAGCATTTTTCCCCCTGGGCACGTGGCCACTGGCAGAAGGGACATTACGTGAACAGCCAGCGCGGGTCATAGCAAGAGCTCATCCATCCCCTGCAGATGCCAAATGCACAAGCTTASGAAGCAGTTTATGACCATGGCAAACATATAGTGATAGTAAAAGAGAGTTTTCTTCATGCTTAATTACAGAGCTAATTGCAACCCCTGCTTGCTGGGGTGGCTGGTGGMGTGGGCTCAGTAGAGGACGTCTAGGCCTGAGAGAGTTAAAGCTCCCCGGTCGCTCTCTGGAAGAGGTGATCTATAGCATACTAATTACCCTTTCGGATGGTCCTTAATTGGGAGGAGCTGCGAGTGCCAGCGAGAGAAATAATATGAAAGGCTCTAGAGGAGTAGAAAAACGGGGCGTGAAACGGCAAAATGAGATTCAGGCTCTGCGCTTCCTCTTCCCATCAATAATCCATCTCTTCCTGACCTGTGGCTTCTCCTCTTCCTTTTGTATGTAAAAATGTTCTGTTTTGAAATAATGAACAACCCAAGGAGCGCTATGACTCACCCTCAGGAGAGCTCGGGCTCGCTGCCTCTGCCTCGCTCGGCAGCACGGAGCCCGCGCACATCCCGGCCCCCTCCAGCTCAAGGCCGCTCCGTCCATTTCCCGTTGAGCACGGCATTAAGTGGGAGGATTAGGGAGCATTTCCATGCACGCAGAGCCCGTTGGAGGAGGGGGGGGCACGCTGGGGTTACGGCTGGGCAGTTGTAGCACCGCCTATGTGCCCTGTGCTGGCTTCACGGTTGTTCCTAGCTCTGTCCCAGGGGCCGTGTCCCATYCCCAGCCCCGTGAAACTCAGGTTTCTTCGATTTGAGGCCTCTTGGGCTCAGTGCCTGGAGCCTCACCTTGATATTGCCGCTTGGGTGGTTGTTCATGGCATTTTGGAGCCCCAGAGGACATGGAGATGCCCCAATCTCAGGTCTTCACAATCCGACTGTGCCGGCACCGGGGAGCAGGCTCTGTTTCCTGGGATTCATGTCTCCCTTTTTTTTACTTAATCATTATTTTATTAAAGGAATAGATACTCTGTCATCAGATAACTTCTTGAGGATGCTCTTAACTGTCAGTCTTGTACTGCCTTATTATTTTTAATATCGCACCACTGCCGGTTGTTTTGCTGGGAACATTCGCACATCGACTCGTGGCTTCTTTTGTTGCCTATATTAAACAGAAAGTCCCTTTCGCCTCATTCTCCTGTGCTGAAGCAAACAAAGAGTCGAGAAAAGAAGATGTTATCTGACCCTTGCTTAGGTATTGAGATTATTTCCAAGAATTGCAGAACCAGTTACTAACTCATACATGGGGTTTTCACACTGGTAATAGATTTTTTTGTTGGTGTTGGTGGGTTTTTTTCAATGCCACATGAGGACACTCGCTTGGGGAGAAGGTGGGCCARGGGCTGGGCTGAGGACTGCGCCTTGGGGAGCTGCATTGCTCCTTTTTCTGGATGCAGAAGCCTTGCCAGGAGGACATTCCTCTGTGGCAGGAGCCGGAGTGGGGCCTGAAGGTGCTTCCATCCATGCTGGGCATCCCTTGCTGGGCAGAACCATGGGCTAAAATCAGGAACGTGGCCAGAGAGAGGGACCGGTGGYGAGCAGGAGATGGGGAAGCTCTATATGAGATGGCCTGCCTGTGCAAAGCTGCTCTGTGCACAAATACACAYGGTGTGAAGCTTCCCTCACTAGCTTGATGCCTTCCTATTGTTAAATATAACAAATGCAAGCTCAGCCATGCCCTGGGCGTCTCTGTGAGACCAGTAACCGGCCATGGCCAGCGCTAAATGAAACAGCATCCTGGAAAGGCACCAGTGGGATTAGACCCTCCTCCGATATTGAGGCAGCGCCATGGCCATTTCATCCTTGCTGCAAGAAGGAGAGAGTTCCTTGAATATTCCTGTGTGACACGTGTTCGGCCCGGAGCCGTCTGGCTRTGGAGGTCCATGCCGGATGCACCCGGCTCTTCCCGTCACTATCAACGCAACRGGAGCGAGAGCCGCTTCCCATTCACTTATTTATTTATAGTTTTGTTTTGAGGCCCTGCAAACCCTGATCTCGGCGCAGAGCCTCAGCAACGTACACAGAGCAGAATAATAGATAACCGTGATTTGGTTACAAGGCAATAATTTAAGTCGACAGGTTTAGCTGATAACATAAAACACRAGAGCGGAATAGGATCAGTTTATAAATGTCAGCAGAACCCCTGAGAGTGAATTGGTGCCTCAAAGCCAACTCCGGGGCTGTTATTCCAGCTAATATATTATAAGAAGAAATAAACGGAGGTCTGGAAAAAAAAATCTGCCTGGCCAAGATTAAAAGAATGGGGCTATAAATTAAATTCTTCCTCGGTGTCACTTTAAGTATCTTCCAAGACRGCCAGAATATGTCCAAACTGGAGGGAAGTGAAGAGGCCTGGGGAGCCCCGTGGGTTTTTGGCGGGCCGATGCTCTCCAGCTTTTCCAGAGGGCCACATGGATGCTCAAACGTCGTGGCCGGGACTGGTGGATAAAGAGATTCAATTGCCGGGGAGAAGAACGTCGTAGCTGCCACCCCATCGGCGTCTCCTGCTTTGAAAACGAGTTTGCTTTGGCCTTCATTCCCTACAAACACGCTGCCACTCGTGCAGTGCCRGGGRGGTGCTCTCCTCAGAGGATATTTCTCATGTTGGATGTTATCTGTTATTTTTTCTCTATATTAATTCAGCCTGAAAYGCACCCAAGGGGAGCAACACCAGCCCGACAGCCACTCCGGCTTGTGCGGGACGAGCGCCGGATTTCTTTATTTTACTTTAAATGATACAGATATATTAATTTCTTCCATTATTACTCCCTTGTCTCTACGTTCCCATTCAATAACAGGTTAACTCCATAGCCTCAGACAGTGCCTCTGTGTACAATGTAGAACCATTTTGAGAAGCCTACTTTTATTCTCCTTATGTATCAAGGAGATAAAAGGACCTAAAAGTGCTGAAATCTGGGGTTGTTTATGCGTTCTTAAATTGAGTTCAGTTCAGTTTAAATTCAGTTCCCAAATGCAACTTGATAGAAATAAGTAAAAATGAAATCCCATAGTAAAAAAAAAGCTGTTAAGAATACAATTCTATATCAAGARAATGGGAAGCTATATAACTGCTTACATATGTATAGATCYGGTGGGCGCAGCTCGCTGTTGAATRGGATCACATTATAGGAATCAAAGAGAATCAACTATTTTTAAGGGATATGTCTAGAGGCTGCATATTGAAACAAGATGAAAACTCCGGGTTTCCAGCTTGCTGCTTTAAATCAGCAATTTTAATCACATCATTCATGTCAATCCAACCTGAAACCCACTTCACTAATAGCGTTTAAGAAAGCTGCGAAGCCGAACGAGAGCCGAGACCTCATCCTGTCACACGCGCCTTGCGTATTGTAAGCGACTCCCCAAATCTCGTTCCTGRAAACAGGGCTGTCGTGGCTGATTTWTTTAATAAAGCAATAAGTTTGTCCTGCTGTGCACGGACCCGCGCCGGAGCCGCTGAGATTTCTGCTCGCGGGGTCGGCGTAGCCTCAGTCAGATTCCATTCGGGAAAGCAGGAGGACACAGAGGGAGGAAACGCTTGGGTCCTCTCGGATGGCGACGTCCTTAATTCAGCGGTGCCGTTTCTAAGCTGCTCCACGCTGGGATTCACGTTCCCTTTTTATTTACCGCTTGCTGAAAATAGAAGCTCGGAGAACTGGTCACATGGGAGTCGTTCAGGCTACTGGAGGCTGCTCCGTTTCTTTCCCTTTTTATGTTTCTTTTAAGTAAAGCCCATCAGCCTTGTTCCTCTCCCCTGGCAACAGAGTGAACTAATGTGTCCGGATGCACGAAGAACATGAAAGCTAGAATATACCGTCCTCTTCTAACAGGGACATTTATTTCTAGCTGCATTTGATAAGTCAGGAATTGCTTCAGAAAATACAGTGACTGCAGCCGTGGCTGCCTGAGCGTTTCKGACCCGACACGAAAGCCACACGCTCTGGCTTTGGGAAAAACGAGTTTTCCCTGCTCTGCCTCTTAGGCTAAGTGGCGCTCATACCTGTGGAAGATGAAGACATCCTAATGTATTCATATATGCACGTAATGCTGTTTTATGCATTTTCTTTTGCCTGGTGTCCCCAGCGTTGGTGTCTGCTGAAACACACGRGGTCTTTTGCACCGGTCCCTGTCACAAAACGTTTACCACGCTGTTCCCAAAAGCCACCACGGAGCTGCTCCGTGGACGTTGCCAGCGAGGGGAATGTCTTGCCATCATTGACAGCGAGTCCCTGCAAGGCTCCCCTGGGACATGCTCCTCTCTAGACACCCAGATCAAAGCTCCAGAGCACAGCAAATAACGGAGCCTGCTGGGGCAGGGGATCGCCGGSGGGAAGCTTGCCAAGGGACATCTGCATGCGGAAACGCCACGCTTAGATTGTCCCTCATCAGTGGAAGGTCCCTCTGGTCTTCAACGGGTGGAGTCAATGCACAAGTACCCTAGATTAGAGGATTTTGTATGATGAGAACATGTCTTTCTCGCAAGAAATCCTTTATCATCCTYGCCTTCATTTCCCTGTGGTAGGAAATGCAATCTGTCTTGTACGTGCTGTGTTACTTTATTCTAAGCATCTTTCTTTGAGGTTGAAAAGAAACAGATAAAGGAAAGATTGGATAGGGAATCCTCACAGAGAGGAGCACGAGCAGCTGTGAGTCTGTCTGGGTACGTCTGAGATCCCCCCGTTCACTCAGCTGTGCCCTGCTCTCTTAAGCAGCCAGATTTCTTGAAGGTCTTTTCCAATCATAATGATTTTGTGATTCTATGGTTAGAAAGAACAGAGGAAGACTCAAGGCAATGGAGTTAAATGTTGCCCTGTCTGTGTACTTGTGTCGTGGTTGTCCCTCATGACATGTTTTGGGTGTAATTGTAGCATTCTCGAAGAAATAGCCCAGCTCTGTATTTCCCATGCAGTTAAGATCAAACCTCAATGTTGTATTTTAGTGATGAACTATGTCTTTTAATATGTTTCCAAAGCAACACAATGCCATAGGGGTCCACTTGGTATTCAGGCTGTGTGGCTGAAGGATCACCTGATGTAGGCTCTGATTTCATCTTGTGCCTCTTATGCCCTCTGGCCATGCCCAAATAGCCTCAAAGTCAACTCCCCGTGACGCTTTTCAGGGGTTTCTTGGGCAGCGGCGCCCTAAGGTCAAATCACTGCTTAATGGAGACGGGAGCCCAAGTTCTCCCTGGGAACTCTGCCTGGCTCCAGCGAACGCCCTCGGAAATGAAGCCAGCGGCCTGGCTGGAAGGGCACGCGGCTGGGAAGAAACGTTTGGGCAGCTCAGGGGTTTCTGGAAGGTTGCAATGGTCCCGGTGGCCAAGGGGCATTGCCGGAGGGCTGAAGAGTGGCCRGCAGCGAAGAGCCCTGCTCGTTTTCACGATACGGCGGCTTTGACGTGCTCGGAGRCCCTTTTCCTTGCAGAGAAGTGTGCGACTTCCCCGCGCGCGTGCAGATCTCGAAATAATGCCTGTGGCTTAAAATAATCTAACCTTTGTTTGTAGGTCAAGCTGTTCCTGCAGGGTCGCATGTACGATTAAATCTGCAGACGGGAGAACGAGAAGCCAAACTCGCAGGCGGCGAAAATGGAAAAAGTGACGTGAGAGAAGAGAAAAGGAGGAAAAGGTAGAGTAATGCAAAGCGCCTTGCTCTGCAGAGCCAAGCTGGCTGCAGGTTTTGACTGCTTTGGGTGTTTTATTAGAGGGCAGGTTCCCCGGTACATGGAATTGCTGTCTCTTCCCAAGGCTTAATTGCAGACTTAGGTGTTCGGCAGAGCTGAAAGTCAGGCCCTATGCTTTGTTCTCCCTTCGGGCACAGTGGCTCTGAGCAGGTATTTGGAGCGACCTTGGCAGCTGTGATTTGGAATCACTGCGTGTGGGTGTCCAAAGGAGACGCGTTCCTCGTTGCTGAAGCCCCTGGGGGCAGAGGTGGGGCCTTTGATTCTGCTGGCCTTAGGCAGCTGTGTTGTAGGCTGAAACTTGCTGCTGTTAGTGGGCTTAGAGCATTGATTCACACTTCAGTTGTTGCTGATGTTCTCCTTAGATCTCACTGCTCTCGCTGTGCCATTTGTTTTTTAATTAGTTAACAAAAAAAGTTCACTCGTGCTGACCTCCTCCTTGGCATGTTCACAACAAAGACAGGAGCTTTCCTTCCCCACGTGCATGAGCTCTACCATCGCTTCCTTGTCTCCCCCAGCTCCCTTGTGTTCAAAGTAGGGGGAGGCTCTAACAGCGCTCCAGCCTTTGCCTTTTCCTTTCGCTTGTGCAAGAGTGCTGCTGGCCAAGCTAAGTTCCCCAAACCAATGAGATCAGTACAAAGAGCAACGCAGTCTGCTGCTTAGCACTCCTGTCTTAGCTGCTCCTTGGGATGACCCTTTCCCTGACCTGGTCTGTGTAGGACCATCATTGGAACTTCAGCTGGAGGTCTCTGTAGATCCATGGGGCCAGGGGTTCCAAGGGTTGGAAGCCCTTAGCACTGTTCTAGGGACACAGTGGTGCTTCTTAGCCCATGAGAAAAAACTTGCCTTATTTTTTTTTTAAGTTCCCATATGCAACTCAGAAGCATAAATTAAGCAGCTATTTTTATTGTGTGTTCAGAGATGAGATTCTGGATCAGCATGCAGATTACGAAGCCTTTTATGATTGCCAGGGTGAGGTATCTACCAAGCAGACAAGAAATACAGCATTCAGCCTGATCTTCTGTCAAGCGTGGAGTTTTTCTTTATGTTGTAGATGAGATACTTGGAAATATAGTGCTTTTAGCTTCTTCCCTCCTGATACCATCCATTGTTATTGTATCACAATGAAAATAATAGAGATAAAATTGTTCACTCATACAACATTTTGTTTTGTTTCCTCTGCAAGGCTGGGCAAGATGGATATTGACTCAAATTCATTCACGTCGCAGGAGCTCAAAAAGGCTTTGGCTAAAATGAAGGAAAGTGAGAAGACAGAAAGAATGGTAAAGAGAGTTCCCTAACTCTAAATCAATGTACAAATACTAATGCAAATGCCCTATGACGCGTGTCTCGGAAAYGTGTTGGTTAAAGCAGTTGCTCGGGTCAGTACTGTACAGACCAATTTTCTGGTGAATGTGGGCCTAAAATACTTTCCTGCTCTTCCAAGGTCATCTTGCTTGGGAAGCACTCACCTCTTTTGTTATTAATCCTGTTTTCTGTAAAAATCGACAACTTTACGTCTTTTTTGTTTATTTCAAACTTAAAGGCCTTGTGTTGCAAGCTGATTCTTTTGGCTACAATTACTTAAGTTGTAGACAAAGCCTCACCATTCACAGAGCTTCTTTCTAATAATTATCCCAGGGACTGTCAGTGGAAGAGGGGCTGCAGCCACGGAATGGGCTGGGATGAGCAGTTTATCGACAAAGCAGCCACCAAATGATGATACTCTTTAGTTTTCACTCAAGTGAGTGGGACCTGAACCAGTGAACTAGACACACAAGCTCCACAACACCCTCCAGACAACAGGTTTCTTCCTTGTTGTATCAATGCTAAGGGGGGAACTATCAGATCTCACCTGTGAACCCAAAGCAGCTGCCTTCAGTAGACACAGTGCCGAGTTGTTTCTCACCTAAGTTTTCCATTCAGGTACCAGAGTGATTAGACCTCTCTTAGTAATACAAAAAAAAAAAAGTCTTGCAAGCTCTTCTGTGTATCCATGGGCTGATTTCCTTTCCATGTCTTTATGTTGCCTCTTTATCCATTGCTTTCATTTATTTGTTCAATTGCTGCTTGGTTCACAAAAATGTCTGCAAAATCCCAAAGCAGAATGAATTTCAGCATAGGGGTTATTTGTCTGGGAAGTCCTCTTCCATTCATTATTCTCCTTTGACTGCAGAAGCACAAAAAGTATTGTGCAGCTGAGGCTCCTGCGTTTTGGAATCACTGATGGGAACAAGTCCCTGGATGTTTCACCTTCTTCCATTGGCTGAATGGGATACAGGAGGGAGCTCATGATTTAAGTATTTAGTCTCGTGCCCTGGGTATTGAGAAATGAATGGCTCTGGTGAAGCAAAGGCTGACGTTTGTTTACATAARCTATTGGGTGAATGCTTTCAAATCAGCGAGTAAAACTTAGACTTGACTTGCTTGCAGAAAAGGAGCGCGGTTATTTCACGAGCTGTTCTATTCTCAGCAAACTGGTGAGCATACGGTTGTTACTTGGGTTTGTGTGATGAGGAAGACGTCTCTTGGGTTTGTTCTTGTCCTGCTGAAGTCAGTGACAATCTGCCAGGAATGGTACGGAGAGYGGCGTAAAGCCTGGGACGCTTTTCCATTTCAGCAAATCGAAAGAGAAGAACACTGGGGGATTTTGTACATACGACCTCCTTCTCAACTAGCTTAACAGAGACTTTCAACCGTGGTTGTCAGCTCATGACCGATCAGTTTCTGAGCCTGCAGTCCAAAGTAAAAGGAGATACTTGTGCTCCTTCAGYGCTCTTCAGGCTTGGAGCTGGTCCCCAGGACAGTGGCCGTCACTGACAATCTAGTGATCGGATGATGGATGATCCATCAGACTGATCACAGCCTTTTCTTCTTCTGTCACTTAAGGATATTTCCTTGAGCCTTAGCTCCTCCTTGACATTGCCTCAACTGGGGRAAAGCTGAGGTAAGAATCAAGGTCTCTGAGTCCCAGAAAGTCCTTTTTTCCCCCCTGCTCCTTGGCAGCATTTTATTTTCCAGATTATTTATGTAGCAGCCAGCCGTATTGATAGCAGGACTTTTGGAAATGGGTATCATTTAAATGCAAAAAGTAGTGATACTCTGTTACATGAAAATAAGCCTTATTTTAAAATAAAATAGTTAGAATAGCTATTGTCCCAGCAGCTGGGCTAAAAACAGCTACATCTAATGGACCTAAAGTACTCCATTAAAAATCACTCCTGCAGGGGACAAATTGAAGTAACTACGTCAAAGTAAATCAAGGCAGGCCGGGCATGTTGCAGTGTGTGCTTTTGCAAAAGCAATTCCTGTGCAGTAGGAGTGGGGATAGCGTTCTGTGCTCCTGCGTGTCACCTATTGTAATTAGCCCAGTAGTTATTAGTGCAAATTGTACTGCTGCCGCTCGATTGGCAGTGCTTTGACTTCTGCTTGATAGCTTGAGTCCTCAGCTGTTATTCATGCACATRGGAAAGGGGCAGTGTTTGTCACTGGAGCGCATTAGGTAGGAAGGAGCACTGTATGTGAACATCTGCTTGGGGTCACCTGTTAAAAACATCCCAGAGTATTTCTGTTCATGACAGAAGGGCTTCTGAAGAGACATCTCTCTCTGCTGCCCTTGGGTAGCTCATCTTCAGCGTGGTCTCTCAACACCTGCCCCAGGATCGTTGTGGGTGATGCAGCCTCTGGTGCTCTCAGTGTCTCTGGGAGAGTCKTCTTGCTCACTGCGTGCCTTTGCCAAGGTCTCGTGGTCTGTCAAGCCTCGTAGGGTGCCGTTTGTACGAAGGAGACAGGCAGCACTGCAAAACAAGCTAACTGCCAGCAGAGCCCTGTGCAGAGCCCTGGGCTTCAGCCACTTGCCGTCTTGTAGCTGGTCCTTTTGCCTTCTGACAGCTACTGTCTTCTGGCCCCGACAGCGAATACATATGTTTCAGGGAGAGATAAAGCGGTTCTGAAATGTGTTAAGTGTCTGGGATGAGGAAGGATGCTTTGCCCACCTCAGAGGAGACATTGATGTCACCACTGGCTGGGCTAAGCATTGTGGCATTGAATTGCAAAATAATTTGGGGGTTGGAAGGGACCTCTGGAGGTCTCCAGTCCAACTTTCTGCTCCAAGCAGGGATGTCTGTAAGATCAGAGGAGGTTGCTCAGGGCTTTTTCCAGTCAGGTCGTGAAAACATCCACTTGTAGGCACACTGAGCACAGCAGTGCATCCTGCTTTTGTGCTTTATGTCCTTTTGAAAGGTCTATAGGATGTAGGAACGCTGTACAAATAGGTACCAGCTAAGCTTCCTGGGGATTTCACGCTGATAACCAGGGGCTTTGTTTTACTGACAACGAGGTTGACGGGGCTGCTTAGAGGTGCCAAAGCGCCCAGCAGGCTGCTCCGCTCTTGTTAGGACTGCGTTTGGCAGGATCTGCCCTAAACCTTGCAGAGCTCCTTGCTGCTCGGGGTGCCGTGTCCCCGAGTTAATGCAAGGGCATCCACAGCAGCCGTTCAGCTGAAGCGGAGGTGGCAGCTCGGGCGGTAGGAAGCACCACGAGCTGCCAAGAGGGTGGACCTGAGCAGGAGTCCTCTCCGACTTTGCATCTGACACCTTCTCCCAGGAGAGTCCAGGTACCTTCCAGCTCTGCCCTTGCATCTCCAAAGCATAGCAATGAATCCAGCTGCCGAGACAGCCGCGCTCTCCCTGTGAATAATGTAGGGGCTGGGGGTTGTTTCTGGCATGACTCGTTCCTTCAGGACAGTTTTCTCACCTGCCTTCACATCTGCTTTTCGTCTGCCATTCCCAAGGCCCGCGAGGAAGAGGTGAGGAAGAAATTTCGTCCCATAGAGGAGCTGAAGGAGGAGTTTGAGAAGCTCAACGTGAAGCTGGAGACAGACTACGAGATCATGGTCAAACTAATCGGCAAATTCAACAGCTCTGCTTCTACGCTGGATGAGAAAGTAGCGGCGCTCTATGATCTTGAATATTATGTTCATCAGGTAAATAAAAAGCAGTAACTACCGTGTAAAATCCAGGGGATGTGGTATCATAAACGTCTTATTTTTTTATTGGTGTCAGGTAATACAAGTTGCTTAACTATCATGATTTGGGGACAATACGAGATGTCCGAGGGCTACTGCCATCTTATTTTATGTCCAAGTTCTCTCATGTATCACCACACCTAACAGCAGTGAGCTGTTACTTCTGAGTTAGCATTCCGTGATGTGCTGTCTGTTGTAAGCCTTTCCCCGCTCACCTCTGCTCTTTTTCTTCTTTTATGGGCTGGTTATTTTACAAAACTGGGTCTTAATTGCCATTTTGAGGTGAGTGTAGTGGTGGCTGCTTTATGTAAATATATATATATATTTATATTCTCTCTTCTGTCAAAGGCATGTGTGCTTAGGTAGGTCTGTGCACATCAGGGCCGATGTCAGACGTGACGGAAGGCTCAGGCACATGGGAAGCTGCAGAGCATCAACAGCACCGGGCTGAGGGACTGCGTGTGAGGCGGAATCTCTCTCCTGAAGTCTCTCTTTTTCATTTTTCCTCCCCAAATCTCTCTTGGTTTGCTGCGAGCTGCCACATTCCTGCATTGGGATGCCTGGGGCTCACCATGTCCCACCAAGGGGGGTATCCTCCTTTCCAAAACGTCCTCCCAGCCTAGCTGGCTTGGTGGCCGTCTCTGGAGACCCACTGCGCTCCCGGTGAGGTTGATGCATCTCCTGTGTCCTGCCTGGGCTGACAGAGAGGTGCAGCTGGCCAGGGAACTTCAGGCTTTAAAGTTTGTTGGATTTGAGCTTTTTTTGTTCATTTGTTTTCTTCTTCTTTACGATGAATGAGAAGTGGTTCTTGCAATAGACTCCATCAGACAAAAACTCCGACCTAAAAAAATCTTGAAAATGTGTTTTCTGTTGCAGTCTGGATTCAGGAATTGGGAAGGGCCTCTCTGGACCTAAGAGCTAGTCGGAAGGATTTCCCATGAGACCAGCTCTGCCACAGCAAAGGCCACATATAAAGTCCTCCATGCTGCAGCGTTGGCTAATGAGGTTTTCTCCCCTCATGAGCAGAAACAAACTTCTACACCCCGTTTTAAAACAGCCTTTGAGTTTTCAAAGTGGGTTGAGCCATAAAAGCTGCCCTGGTATAGATTGCTGCCTAGATTTCCATGTAGACCAAGGAGGTATCTCGGGGCCACTTTGTAGTGACAGTTAAAAGAATAGGGGCTGAAAGGCTGCAAATGCTGCTGCAGATCCCGCCTGATCTACAGCAGACCTCGATGGTCCCATTGTCCATCGCTGGCTTTGCAGAGGGGCAGCGAGTGGCCAGAGGATGTCCTGGTCTTGTCCCCTTGGGGATAGGTGTTGTTCCGTAGCTCCCCGGTTCATGCTTTGCTGAAGACCCATAGGACATGGAGTCAAGTAGTTCGTTGTTCTCTCGAGCATCTTAAATATCTGACTTGTGGCCAATTTTGGGGAAGGCATGCAGATGAGAGAGAAATAACTCTAAGCATAAAAATCACTGTTTACTTAAAGAGAGATCATTCAAACTTGGAAAATATGTTAGTCTGACATGTTCTGCACCACTTGTGGTGTTTATTCTGTATTACCCCATCACTTCAGTCTGTGTACTAAAACTGGAAAGGTCGTTTTACCCAGCCAATACTCGTTTTTATATTCCATTTCCGTCTGCAACATATGCTGTTGTCTTTGTGTTTTCCATGAAAGAGAAATGTCGGAATCCTAAAAAAAAAAAAAAAAAAGAGAGAAAAATCCCAACGAATTCATTGCACAAGCAATTTTGACAATTCTTTAGCGATTCCTCTTTACCCTCATTTAAAAATCCTTTAAGAGCAGGATGCATCACTTTGACTTTGGAGTGCATTCGGGTACTTGAAGCACTTTGCGCCGTTTCTCCAAATTCTGTTTGCAAACCACTCGGAGCCCTTTTCTGATGTTCTCTTGAAGAACAGATGTCTGCCGTGATTTTGTCTGGTTAGCCCCGAGTCTGCTTCAAGTTAAAGTATGATGAATTTACTGGAGGAATTCCCACTAGCTTTTCCCTCATGGCACTAAGTCCAACGCTGTCTGCTTTAGAAAACTGATGGCACATTCTGCCCTCGGGGAACGTTTCTTGCTCCCGCTTTCAAAGAGGGATTGGCTTTTACTTCTCGTATTCCCGGGAAGTTGTGGACTGTATTGAGGACATGTGCACGGGTGCCTCGCTGGGAGCAGAAGCTGGGGGCTGCTGTTGATGTGCCACTGCTGCTGACAGGCTCTTGAACATTTCTAACTCCTGGCTCCACAATTACAGCTCTGCTTTGGCATTTGTAAAACATAACGGGTCCCTGGGTTCGCCGTAATGGTCTGCTCAGGCAAGAGAGCTGAGAACTGTTGGGTATTTTGCGGGGGGGTTGACTTTGTTGATTCTCCTGAATTATTGCAACCAGTGTCAAGGGATGTTTTGATAGCTAATCAAAGTATCTGCGTTTTTGGGGATGCTTTCTGCATTTGCTAATAGCCACCTGTCAGCAGGCAGTGTCTCTGCAAACATGACATGCATCGCTCGCAGGCAGGAGTGTGTGAAACGTGAGCCAAGATCTTTCCCTGCTAGTTCTGAGTTGCTTTAAAAACCCAGGGAAAGAAGAAGGAAACTCAGGGAAAAAAGAAGGGAACCCGGGGAAAAGAGAAGGGAACCCAGGGTAAAGAGAAGGGATGCTTTGCATTCTGAAGCAGGATGATCCTGACAAGTCAGTGAGGCCTTTGCAGTGTATGGAGCTTCACACTGACGGGTTCTCCTGCTCTTGCACAGGTGGACAACGCCAAAGACTTCCTCTCCTTGGGCGGACTCCAGCTGGTGATCAGCGGGTTGAACAGCACGGAGGCCGTGCTTAAGGAACACGCCGCCTTCGTGCTGGGAGCTGCGCTGTCCAGGTGAGCCCAGGCACTGGGTGCAAAGGGAGAAGATGCTACAGGAGCCTGGGCAGGCTACGAGCTTCTCCCCACCTCTCCGATGGATTGATCGGTGATGCCAATCCCGAGAAAAACCTTCTCCTTGCAGCCCGCTGGGTTTTATCTGTGGCCTTTATGGGTTTTGCTGTGCGTGCATGTATGTGTTTATACATAGGTACGTGCTATGCATTTGTGTGCACAGAGACTATAGAACGGTGTTGGAAAGGCCCCAGGAAAATTCAAGGTCAGAATATGCAGAGTGAAGATTGAGAGCTAGGGCCATTATATCTGCCTATTTCTGTGCCTAAAAATATGATCGCGTTCTCCACCGTTATAAATTATTTATCACTTAGTCTAACATACAGTCTAAAACTCGGCGTTTCTTTTGCAGTCTTATATACAATGCAGTTGGTCCTCAGCATGTGTAAATTAATGTGGCTTCTCTGACAGCAGCAGTTACCCTGATTTACACCAGAAAAGCATCTCGCTCGTAGTTTGAAATGGAGCTTGACTTGTTGGTCACAGTAAGGTATAGTATCCAGTACTGGAAACACAGACTCTTTCTTCATATTCTGACATGCCCTAACATTTGCAACAATATATGTAATTACTTTGCTGGGTTCTTCGATAGCATGTAGACATTTTTTCCTACATTTCCTAAAAAGAAAATAATGCAAAAAAACCCCTGTAGAAACACTTAAGAGGCAACCTGAAAACTAAGGGGGAGTGTTAGAACACATTTTTCCTGCCTTAGGGAATGTGCCATGATTAGGACTCAAGATAAATCATCATCCCATGATATAAGCATGTATCAGTGGCCTTAGCCTACTGCTTTGAGGTAGTGTTTCTCACTTAATTGCAGGTGCCCCTATTTGGACAGAGACTGCATCCTTTTGAATAGAAGAGTCAAATACTTCTTTAGAAAGTTTTAGACACTTTTTCTGAGAGGGCATTTGGACAGATGGCAATAGTAAGTGGCTCAGATGATGCATTATTGGAGAGCTCGGCTCCAAAATGTGAGGAATATTATGCCTGGTTTCTTTCCTTGCTGTGCTTAAGCTTTCTTATTCAATAGACCTACATGCTAAGTTGTCTACCAGTGCTGTGCTGCTAATTTGTTTGTTCATACATTTCCTCAGCCTATTCTGTGTTTGGTTTCCACCGCTGGAGGCTTTTTGAGTGCTTTGCTCTCCACATTTGCTGTTGGGTTCCTCTGAGGGGGGTGCTGTTATTTCCTTCCAGCATGTTTGTTCCTAGGAGCCTTGAACAAACTGGAGGGCCTAATGAGTAAACGGTGGCACGGGTCACTGGAGACCTGATCTGATCTGTGCTCATGTGCCTGGTGCTGGTGTCAGATCCTGCTTTGGATGCACGTGTACCATATATGCTCCATAGGTGTTCTCCATCCTATGCAGTTATTAATCAGGTAGGAATAAGCACAAAATCCACTTCTACCTCCACATACACACAACATACTGGCTTTTTAACTCTGTGTTTTTTAGGCATGGCAAATTATGTGAATAGATGAGATGTTAGTATAAAACAGGGCAGCAGGGAGATGCAGGCCAGTGGAGGAAGGAGCTCAAGCAAAGGACAAGGAGGGTGTAGAGGGTGGTGTCTTCTCCCCATGCAGACTTTTAGCATGTTCTGTGACAACTGCTGGCATCAGAACTGAGCTGTGTGCAGGCAAGGGGCAATAGCCAAAGAGGTTTGTGGCCACCGCCCAAGCGTCTTCGAGCAAAACCAGTCGGGTTGGCTCACGGCAATGGTTTCCTCCCTGCCTTCGGGCAGTGGTTTCCTGGTGGATTTGCATGCAGCTGCTGTGGAAAGGGCGGTCAGGGTCCTCCCAGCCCCTGCAGCCCTGTGCGCACGAGCCCCTTGAGCAGACCACGTAGCTGGCCAGGTTGGAGTCGAGCCTGCAAAGGCAGTCAGGACTCCTGCCTCCTGACACAGTCTCTCCTTCAGTGCCTTCGACTGGTGCTGAAAGAAGCCGTAGCACATGGGGGGCTGGTCCTCAAGGCAGAGGGTCTCATGTTCTGGTCACCCAGATATTGCCCGGATGGGGACCGTCCCACCAGCCTCCATCTGCCTGCATATCTGGGCACCTCCGCCTGGGAAGAAGGTGACAGGGTACAGAAGAAATCAAGATTTCATCTCTTGTTTCTCTTGTGCGCCCTTCATTTGAGGCGTTTTGGTCCTAATCACCAAGTCTGTGACCAAGTCAAACACTGCTCCATCTGCTAGAGCTTTCCAAGTGCTGCCCTTACCGTAACTCTGTACCCTCCTCACAGCCTGACTGTTTTTAAACCTTTAACAAAATGTTTTCCGTTCAGCAGTTTGCAAAAGTAAACTTCATTTGAACAATCCTCGAGTGCTCTGATTGCAAATAAAAGTTAAATGCACTAACAAAAATAATTGCTAGGCATGTGGGATTGTACATTTAGGTATCCATAATTCACTAACAGTATATGCCAATACACAACATTATCTGGATTTTCGGTGATTGCATTAGCATAAAAGCATGTTAGCATTTATCCAGTGGTGCTAACATTTAAATATATATAAGTATGAAATATTAAAACACAACATTTTTGGAGGCAAGCAGAACTACTGTCTCTAAAATGTTCTTGCAGATTTTTGAAGGCACACTTTAGTATCTTAGGATGGCAATCAGCATTCGCACCATTGGGTCCAAACATTGCAAAAATGTCAATGTTTTATGCAAAGAGGAGCTATATTAAGCTAAAAAGATTGCTGATGAGAGACGTGTCTTCTGATGTCCTCTAAGCTATTTACAGGCAGCATTCTCCTTTGTTCTTAGCACAGCCCAGCCCCTATGCACAATTTGTAGCTCCGYGTTTTCACAGGACGTGAAATGTTCACCAGAAAGGATTATGTTTGTGATGTTAAACCTCAACTTTTTAAAAAACTTTGCCACCAGGAAGCGTTTTTCCACACCAGTAATTTAAGCATTTTTGTACTTTGTTATAAAAGGATTTCTGTAATCCGTTTACGAGGGGGAAATAATTATATCAAATGCACTCTTGAAGCTCTATCCCAAATGGTCCCCATACGCGTTGGGGAGAATTAGCGATGAGGATGGAGAGAAGATAAGCTGCGAGGCCTTCAAGCGAAGAGCAGCAGTTTACAGTTCAAGAGGGAAGAGAGTGCAAAGTGAGATTGTGGCATGGCCCAAAGCAGGGCTGGAAACTCACCCGTGCAGCAGCATTTTGAGAGGAGAAAACTGTGGTGGAAAGTAGCGTTTGGAGCCGGGCGAGAGAGGAGCTGAGCAGAGGACAGTTGGTCTTGGCAGAGCCCCCAAAGAGCTCTGTAATTTTGTTCTGCATGGGGCACCTGCTGGTGGCCCTTTTGGACTTGGTGGCACTTGGGCCAGTCTCTTTAATCCCAAATGCGGCTCAAACTGAGTAGTTGGGGGGAGGAATCAAACCGACAGCCAGGGCTTGTGTCCGTCTTGCATCCCACCAGCGGCCAGGCTGGCCTTGTAACTGGGTGCCAAAGCAGCAGCTCCTTGGCRTGGCCTCTCCAGGGACAGAGATGGCTTTACCAACAAGGCCAAAGCTATTGAGATCTCTCTGTTCACAGTTTTAGTCCTGAATAATTCAAAAATACGTACATACATACATATGAATGACTTGGCAAAGACTTGAAAATTCATCTCAACTAAACTTGGGCAACGTCTCGTAAGCACCCTTGAGAGGCCGCTCGAGACGGCTCGTGTCACAGTGTTGTCTGCCTTCTTGCTCATTTGTCTTCTGCATTTCCCATGAGATGAAACCCCTTAAAACTACAGCACCGCRTGCCACGAACGTCCCGCTACCTGCCCCTCACCTGTCGGCAGGTTTGGAGCTGGGGGAGCCAAGAGAGACGTGAAAGATGCATCTGCTTCTTGGCATGAGCTTGTAGCAGGGTGCTGTAGATCCCGCTCAGCACCATCATATCTGCTTGTCTGGGTGCTCGTCCTCTGCTTTTTCATCTCCTTTCCTTCGGCGCGGGAAGGAAAGGGGAACGCTGTCTCCCCTGCCCCTAGTGCATCTGTCATCTGTCAGCCTTCCTAGCTTGTCTGATCTCTGTCTTCAGGATGTATTTGTCAAGAGGCAAAAGTTCTCCTCCGTTTTTAACAGTTTTGAAATAAGTCAAGACTTCGCAATGAAACCGCTTGACACTCACTCCCGTTAAATAACGTTAAGGCCCAGTGCAAAGCGACAAAGCCAAGAAAATGAAAATTAAAGACCTGGCTTCGATCGGGTCTCTTAAGGACATAAGAATTTCTGGGCAGAAACATAAATCTGGTTAGCTTAACAAGCAGTGCCCCTGCCCATTTATTTCAAATCCATCTTCATGTCTGACCTTCCTCCTCCAGCTCCTCTTTTTTCATCCGATAGTCTTTTCCCATCTATTCACTTCCACCGTTTGCTTCTCCAGCAATTTCTTCCATTTGCCACCTTTCAGGCAGCTCTGCCTCGATCCCCTGCTCCCTTTTAACTTCTTGCCATGCAGCCTCTCTCCTCTATTTTTATTTGAACTCCTGACTTGTGCGGAGGTAGCAGCCTCGCTGCACTTCATTTGAAATTAATTTGATTGGGTCGCCTCTATTTTTTTTTCCCCCTCTAACGATAATGAACTTAAAACTATTTAGCCTTTCCCCATTATAAATAACCTTAACAAAAACTGCAGCGCAGTATAAAACTGCGTTTCATCATTATGTGTAATTGCACAGAGGACGAAACCCCTCCACATTTTTCTGGTGTCTGAAATAGAACAAGAAAGTGTAACTAACAAAACCATAAACTGGCAGCTTTGGGCTCCTGGGAAGGAAGGGACAGCAGACCCCCAGAGAAGTATCTAAAATCAGGGGTTTCGGTGCATTTTCATTGTTGATAATATAGATAACAGATGCTGCGCTGGCCTGGGGAAGCTGACAGGGTCATGTGCTGGTTCTTGCCAAGCAGGATGTCCCCATGGGGTCTGGGATTGCAACCGCTGGCACGTTTGCTGGGTTAGCAGGATGTTTTAGCCTAACTAGGATTGCTTGTAGGTGGAGGACGTTCCCAGTCCTCAGTGTTGAGGCTGGGCTGTGGTGCTGGTGGTGAGAGCAAGGCGGCTGTTGAGGAGGAACCGCTGGAGTTCAGCTGTAGATGGCCAAGGCTGGAGCCAGGTCTGCTTGGGCTCGCACTGCAGCCACGAGCAAGCCTGGCGCTTCCCTCCATGCACTGATCAGCTTTGCTGCTTGCTGGACTTCCTTAATCCAAATGAGGGCTTCCCAAATCCTGCAGAACTTGGGCACCTGGTGGGGAAGCCTGCTGTGCACTTGGTCACCTCCTGAAGCCTGTGGTTCCTGCTCCGGGCACACTGCAGGCAGGGCTGGATTTGCTGGAACTTGGGAATGTGTCCCCCTAGGAGCTGCTCTGCAATACTGTCCCTCCTGGCCAAGGCCCAGCTCTTGTCCTACAGCAAAACAACCTTATGAGGAGTAACCTCAATTCACACACTCGTCTCAAAGCTCCCCATGGAATCAAGTACGTCGAGTAGGTGCCCGCAGTGCTGAGGTTGGTCATGCCCATCCCATCCGTTGGTCATGGCCATCCCATCCATTGGTCATGGCCATCCCATCCGTTGGTCATGGCCATCCCATCCATTGGTCACGGCCATCCATTGTGTTTGCTCGGTTTTGTGCTGCTCACCTGTGACCACGGGAGTTGTTTCTTCCCAAGCCGCTCGCCGCTGCAAAGCTCGGATGAAACGCCCCTACCAGCCAGCCTGAAAACGCAGCATCGGCAGGAGCGCTGCTGCCGCCCGGGGAAACGCGGAGGCCGGGAGCAGCGGGAAGCCGCTCTCGCCGTGCTCCGTCTCGAGCAGGGAGGCTGGTGTCGCAACCTGCAGGAAAAAAATATCATCGCAGCTCGGTCAGGCATTATATAAAACATGTTGTTTCTGTCTCTTCTCATTTAGTAAGTGCATAATGCGTGCTCTCCACTAAAGTATTCCACTTTTTGCAGTTTCCATTTAAAATTATGCGTTCAGACAGCTTATCTAATCACTTTCTGCAAAAATAAATAAATAAATAAATAAAGAGCCCAGATTTACTGGTCCCAGCACAGCCCCAGTTTCCTGGCTGGGCTCAGCACGCATTTCTTTGTCTCTTCAGCTCTCGTTTATTCTGCACCCATGTTTTCTGTTTATCCTTTCTTCTGCAGCCTCTGCACGCTGTAAATGGCTTCACAAGCCTCAAAGATTTCCCTACCCAACTCCAACATTGTTTTCCTGACCCGCTGTGACTTTTCCACTTGGCGTGTTCTCTGCATTCTCTCCCCGTAATAGGTGCAAAACGCTCCACAAAGAAGAGGTATCTGGGTCTGCTCTTTAATCACGTTGTGCGGGATGCAGTAGCGGCCTGTTGTTCATGTGCTTTAGAAAGGACGTTGGAAGAGCACGTGGAGCAGAACAAAAGCTACGAGGGGACGAGAGACGGGCAGTGAAAGCGAGAAAGGCAGGATCCAGCCTCAATTACATCCCTGCTCCGAGCAGAGCTCGGGGTGGACAGAGTTGACCTAGAGATTGCGTCAATCCTCTCTCTGTACGTAGGAGCATCCAGATCCCATCTCCTTCTGTGCCGGCCCTGCTGTGCGCACCCTTCTGCCTCCCTGATTGCTGCTTTTGTTGGATGTAATTGCTGGCGGGCTGCATGCTGCAAGCATGCCAATGCAGATGGGTGCACGCTTGCAGCGGGAGCGCGAGCGGCGGGATTGGGCTTCTGGAGAGGTCCCAAGGGGCTGCCCTTAGTCCAAGCTTGTGCAGGAGGCAAACGGATAGGAGCCAGCGGCCCCATGGGTGTCTGAGACTGACCCTTGCCCATGCTGACCGCCCAAGCCCGGGCAGGTGACCACATTTGCAGGCTGGTCTCTCCTAGCCTGCCCACCCCCCCATTTGGTGCTTTGCCCCTTTGGTTTTGTCTCGTCTGTCTATTCATCTGTTTTAAGAACAAAAAATGAAGCCTCCTCCTTGGGAGCAGTTTGGCTAGTCATCCTCCAAGGCAGTTCCACAGGGCTCCCACCAGACCAAGCTTATTCCCTTCCAGGCTCTMCAAGCATCTGAAAAGGGTGGCTTTCCACGGAGAAAACCCAGCAGCTTATCCCAAATGATCTTTATTTCTGAAGCAGCTCATGAGCACTGTTGATTACTGGCGCTTCCCCCAKGCACCGACATTCTGCATCGTCTTTGATCCGGCTTTGGACTGCTCTTTATTTCACCCGATCCTGTCCCTGCTTGAAAGGAAATGTCCATTTTTGTGTGCTTTGATGGTGATGGCTCAGTGTCTTCACCGGGGAGGTGCTCAGACATCTCAGACCTGCTGGCCAGGGTAGTAAATCTTCTGTAGAGAAACATCTCCTGTTTGTTGTGCAGGTAGAGGGGCCCGTCCCGCCAGTGTCCCCGGCCCCGCGGCCGCTGCAGGCAGCAGCCACCAAAGCGCTCGCCCCCCTCGTGTCTGCCTGTCCCTGGTCAGTGCTCACACCTTCCCGCTGGGCTGCTCTCCGCCGAGCTCATCGCGGATGCTGCACACAGGGTCCTTTTGCAATTGTGCTTTCCAGATGGTCTCTTCTTTCATTTTTCGGAATGCCTTGAAAATAGAGGATGGGAGAGATGAAGGCCTCTTCCAGCGATCGGATGGGTGTTGGGTGCAACATATGGGTCATGGCAAATGCTCCAAACCATGCTTCTTGTTTTCCACTTTCACGATGCTTTCTTAGTTCTTCTGGTCCTGAAGCCCAGCTGTATCTATGCAGTTCTGTCACCAGTCCTGAACCCGACCTGTATGGTGAATATCTGTGTGTTGTCCCTCTCAGCTGCCACCACAGCGGCCCTTTGGTGAGAGGACATCTCAGCATGTGAATGAGCTGGAAGGGTCCCTTGGGAGGTGGCAGACACCCCCAGTGTGTGTGACATGGTGCCGCGGGGCTTCACAGCGACTCTTTGCATGGCCTGCCTGTTCATCCTTGGCTCCTTGCTTTGTAGAAACCATTCAGTCAGCAGAGGAATTGYCCTATGAAAGGGGATGGTCAGTCCTGTCCCATCCCTGTGGCTCGATTTTGTAGAGGGAGGAACAAGAAGACGCGGTGTGTTAATGGCAGGGTGAAATGTAGATGAGGCTGCCCAGCAGCTAAAAACTGCGTCATGCCCTGAACCCCAGGGGTGGTTGTTTTTCATCTAGTTCTGTCGAGATAACAGGGCTGAAGCAGGTTTCCGAATTCTGCTCCATGCCTTGTGCAGCGGGGGGGCTGATGCAAGAATCCATTCCGGCAGCTTCTGCACCAGGGTTTCTGATCTCGGCGTGTTTCTCATCTCCCTTTGGAGGCAGATTGTTACTTTTCCTTACATATTCCAGCATGGAAGCCCATAAATATGACCTTAGTATGTTCACACATCTTGAAGAAACCAGGAGCTGACCTGAGCTGCTTCCCAAATTAATATCCTGCTGCTCTTTTGATTTAAAAATATCTTTTTTTTTCTCTGAATGAAGAAAAAACTTTGGAAATTTTCCTTTCCAAAAATGCATTATCTTCTTGAGCGCTTCATATAGAAATCTTCCCTAATTTCAGTGCAGCTCGTGTGTGAAAACACACAGCGAGGCATTATTAGTCCCTGAAGGCACAAAGACAGATGGAGCCCAAAATGGAACTGGCTTTATGATTAATTGAATCCCTTTAGAGTCAAATGGAGTCAAGGCTTGGTCCTACCCAGTGAGCATCTTGAGAACACTCCGGCCAGCTTGAACCACCCCACAAGGCCCAGCCTGAGTTGCTCAGCGTAGGAAAGTGCAGATGCCATGCGATGGAGTCGGTGCTGGGTTGTCACCTTGCAGGCTGCCGCGTGGAGCTGGAGGAGGTGATGTGCAGAGTGGCACATCATATTATTCCTGGAAGAGATGTGGAAACAGCGTGCAGGCCCAGGAAGAAACCAAAAGGCCGATGAAGGTCCCTACGTGTCACGGTGAGCTTTGTTAATGAGCTGCTGTGTCTAGACTCAAGCTGCCTGCAGCTGCACGTTGATGGTCCATGTGCCACTGCAGAGGTCTGGAGCAGAGCTGCGGAGTGAGGGGGATATTTCAGGGGATGCTCTGTGAACCTGGGAATGGCAATTTGGAGATATGGAAGCGACGTGTGGTTAATGTGGGCTGTGGGGCAGATGTGTCAGGACCTGCCCAGGACTCATGTTCCTCAGGCTCTCTCAGGTCCTGCTGGAGGTTAGAACGAGAGCTCTGCTTTAGTCCACTGAATGAGGCAGAGGGGCTGAAATTAAAGAAGGATTCGGCGTAGAAGGCTGATGCTGCCCGCAGAGGTCATGGTTTAACATCTGCAATCTGCATGCTCCAGAGAGAGCTGCCTGCTTGCAGCTGCCTCCCCTGSAGAAGAGGTGCTTTGAATCCATCTTCCTTCACGAGGAGCAGCTTCCATGTGGGTTAGCAYGTGAGATGGAGGAAGGGGCAGATGCACTCACCCCCAGCATCCCTGGGCAAATGCCTTCAGTTCAGCATGAGCAACGTTTTCAGAGGCTCCCAGCACCCTTTCCTGCAATGCAGGGGCAGCCCTTTAGAGTCAGGGGCTTGAATAGGACCTTGCTAATTGCCCATCATAAGCRGGAGGGCTGCTGCGAAGGAGCTGACACTGCAGATCAACGGGGGTTGAGCAAACATGCTAAGCATCAAGCCTGGCACCTCACAAAACATCCGTTGTTCATTTATTCTGACAAGTGCAATTTGGTTTTCATTATTCATGATACCCTCTAGCATGGCAGCAAATGTGCCGTGGTATATGTTGTAAAGGGAGGAAGGCTCCGTAATGTGAGCCCATTCTGCAGGACCTGCCTGGGAAGTCTCAGGGAAGTAGCGGGAGGCTGCTGAGGAACTTCTTTTCTTTCCCTGGGGATTTAGGGGATTGCAGAACAGTGGATTGGGGATTAGTGGATCAGAAATTAGAMATGAACATTTCATTTTTATGTTGCACGCTAATGAACTGACAAATTTAATTTCTCTAAATCCAGCTGGTTTAGCTGGAATAAGTGAAGTGTTTTTCTGGCTCTTTTCGGCAAACTCAAAGAAAGGGCAGAAACAAGGTTTCCTTGGCCTTGATRTAATATAAATTCAGTTGTTTGGCTTTCACATGTCGAGAAGACGTTCTAGCCCCGGCGGGGAAGGCATCGCCTGTGGCAGACGGTCAGCGTGCACCACCACAGAGAGCCTGAAGGAGCACCTCCGTGTGCCGTGCACTTGCTTTGCAGCTCGTGCGTGGTGGTTTTCCTGCCCTTAGGCTCTTAAACACTAGCTCCTGAAATAAGCAGAGCTCTGCCTGCTTCTCAAAGTTGCCCTAGGGTGAGAGCCCCCAGTGCCTTGGGTCCCTGCGCATCCTAAGGCACCATGGGCTGGGCTTTGGTGGATACCCAAGCTGGAGTCAACTGCAGCTGGCTCGCCCTTAGCTGCCCTGCTTCTCGTGGCCCAGACCCAAATTCCCTATCGGGGYGGCTCTGCAGAACCAGTGACAGAGTAGGAAAGGACGTTGATGTCACTAAACTGAATGCACCGTGGGAGCAGATCTGTCTGCGAGGGAGGAGAGCAYGTGCAGAGGGAAGGGCTCGAGGATTAGTTACTGCCCTTGACTGAGGCACGTGCTTGGGGGTTTGCCTGTAACATCCTGACGAACAATTAACATGATGGAGCTGGAAAAGATGGCTCGTTTCTCCATCTGTATGCGACAGGTGAGGGTGTATATRTATGTTTTTCCATCTTATTGCTCTGCCTCTTTTTATCTCTCTATGATTGATCGAAAGGCAGAGGCTGGGTATAAAGASACACCTTTCATCTCCTCGCAGAGCCAACTGTGTTTCTCTCCAGGAAGCATGTATTCTTTTCTACATATCTCCTAAGCCCTGCTTTAAATCCRAACCTGACAAAGACCGGGGAGGACAACCAAAGCTGACAGGAATCGCTGGCTTCCGTGAGTAGCTTGAGCCCATTACTGCAGCTTGCTGTTGTTCCAGTTGTAGCCAGCCGTTCCCCAACACCTCGTGCTGGAGACAAACGGGGAGTTGCGGCATCTCCTTGAGGAAAAGCGTTCGCGTGCGATAACCATGGCAACAGTTGYGGAGGGCTGGCAGCGCCGGGACCAGGCTCTGCCTCGTGAGGGACCCGGGCGCTGCTCGCTAGCAGACGCGCTGCCCCGCGCCCGGCGCCCTCCGTGTCGGCCGCCCCGCCGGCCCTGCGGGGCCACCTCGGCTTGGGTGCCAGCTGCTCTACGGGATGCATCCACGAGCCTTCGGTAACGGGGAGCCAGCTCCCCCATGGGGGAAATGGGGACTCCTGACCTCAAAGCCAGGGAATGGTGGAGATGCTCAGCCAGGAAGCAGAGGCCGAGAGGGGAATCCCAGCACCTGGCATCATGTGTCACCCACCTCATGTGCAGGGTCCCCCACAGACCTTATTTGGACACCGACTTTGGGAAAGCTGCATCTTTCTGCTGTGGATTTCTTTCTGGTTCCCTCATGGGCTGATGACTCTGCAGAAATCCTTCCCTAAAGACTCTGTCCAGCCCAAATCCCTAGAATTTCATTCATGCCTCTGGCAAGTGCTTTGGTTTGGGGTAGATTCTGTGTTAAGCAGATCTCTCCCAAGCTGCCAATGAGCAAAAATGTGGGTATCTTGATCAACTGAGTCACCTCTTTGAGTTTCAAGAGACCCCAAGGCCCCAAGTCGCTTAGTTCCTCTGGGAAGTGTTGTCTTTTGTACTTATGAGGTAAGGCTGGGGTATATCTGTAGGGTTCCTGCTTTGAGTGCAATGAGACCAGCAAAGTGAGACCCAAGCTGGGCTGGTTTGTGGCTGCTGAATGCTACAGAAGGATGATCAATAATAAACACTTGACGCCTCTAACTTCAGAGATGATTGTTCATTTTAGGCCTTTTAGACCGTGATTGAAACTCCATGAGAAGTTGCAACAAAAGCMAGGTATTCAGGTGGAGGAATTGGTAAGAATTGACACAGTTTTGGTTCRGCAGAGCTGGTCCTTGCCTGCTCAGTGCGTGACAGTGCAGAAGGCAGCCAGGCGAGCTGACCGAGTCTGAGCTGATGCTACGGAGCATCTCCTTGGAGGGTCCTTCACCCCTGGGACACGAYCCATGCCCTTGCCCGGGGGATCTTCTAAGTGCCCAGTGCAATGTCCCCTCCAAGCACACTGGTGTCCATCTCATGTTTGGAGCAGCTTAGCCTACAATTTCAAGTCCTTTCAATTAACTTGGTGGGAGTAGTGTTATTTTTGTCTGTCAATAGTCTCCTTCTGTTGTCTTATTTAATTGTCACATTTTATAAGCCAGAAAAGTTAAGAGAGGGAAACTCTTAGTATTAACAAGAAGATAAGWACAGCCCACTGAAAGGCAGCAGCATTACTGGGTTCTGAGAAGGAGGCAGTGACTACTCCACCTCTGCATGTAATAATAATAACACCCAGGCTAAGCATCTCTAAAAATATAAAATAATGTGGGCCTATTTGGAAGAGTCAATATCTTTATCCGCCCTGCTGTAATCTCTGCAAACAACTTGCACTAGAGATTCTGGGCGTGATTTTCGATAGCTCCGAGCAGCTGGGGCTTCTTTGCCTTCAGTGAGAAGTCTGAGTGCTTGGCATCGCAGCAAACCAAGCCTCTTCCTTTCTGCTTCAAATTGGGTCTTGATTCTAAGTGAGATGAATTTTCTCCTCCTGATAATTCTGTGCATCTGAAGTGATTACAGCTCCGCGTGAGTGCTCTTTTCAGAGATGTGAATGCAGCGTTTTCTTCCGCCCTAAAAAGGTTCCTTCGAGCCTCATGATTCCAGAGGGAGGGGGAAGAAATCCTAGTGGAAGTTGTCACATCCTCCTATGCAGATTATAGATTATAAACTTTTATTTTTATAAAACACATATGGGGGCTGAATCAGAAAAACTTCTGTTCAGACGAGCAGTTTTTGGCGGTGGCGACATGCTGCTAAATTCTTATCTAGTGGTGGAGAGGCATCACCAGCGAGGGGTATTATTTGGAGTTCTTGGAGAGTGAGCTTTAATGTTTGCTTAACTCCACCAAAAATAGACACCACCCTCTCTTTCTAATAGGCAGCATTTGTCATCCTTGATTCATTTCCTCTCCCAAACTGAGTTCCTTCATGAATATTCATCTGCGCTCCCTAGGAATCTTTGTCTGTCCTCTCAAGTTGTACTTAGGGGGACCGAACTGCTACAATGCGCACRTCAATCTTCTGGAGCTTGCCAAATATCCAAGTAGATCCAGGGAAAAGCTGCAGCATCTGCAGCTCTCCTGGATACCTGGAGTGCTCCAGGGACTGGAAGAGAGAGTCCTCTGTCTCCACACGTCTCCCCTTTGGGTTGTCACAGCAGCACCGCCTGTCCCGGCATTGTGAAATCATCATTGCTCTTTGCTGGGAGACGGGAGAATCCCCTTGGCAGATTTTCTAGTGAGGAGTTAGGCCAAAAGGTCCCTTCCAAACTGGGATGGATGCTGCTTCCTTCAGAAGTCCTCCAGCTCTCTGGTTAGAGGGAATTTCTGGACAGGGAAGCCTCACAGCAAAGGGAAGGACTGCAGTCCTTACCAAGCTCTTTCCAATCATGCTCAGCCACTGCTTCAACTGGATGGAGAAAAAAGGGCAGATTTGCCTCGGGAAATATAAAACAGAGAATTCATCTTGAACAAAGTCTATCAGGACCCCTGACCTTCTAGCTTGGGAGGTCCAAAGCCTGTCAAAGGTGTCTTACTGCTGAGGTGTCATGCTCCTAATGGCTGCTGGAGTGGGAGAAGTCTGCTTCAGGGGGATGAGGAAGCAAAGAGCTGGCYTGGAGCTGGAGAAACCAGAGGCCCRCAAAGCTGCTGGATGTGGGAACTCTGAAGCCCTTAAGAAATGGGAGCATGTGGAGACGATCCGCCTGGAAGGGCATCAGTAGGGTCCTTGTGAGAGATGACCTTGTGTTTCCCTGGCAGTGAGCAAGGAGAGAACTTGGAGGGGTCCTCGGGATGAGCATCGTGCTGGGGATGCAGAGACGCCCGTGGTGGTGGGTGAAGGTTCGCTGTGGTGACCCAGAAGGTGGAGATCTGCTCGGGGACGGCCGCTCGGCTCTCTGAGCACCTTCCAGCCTTGCCCATTTTCAGAGCACCTCGACGACTAAACGTGACGGTGCCTCGGCACCGCGCTCGGCAGGGGACACCTCATCCACCGCTTCACTGCCGGCGCAGGCAGGGGAGAGCAGGGCCCTCCATAAACCATTTACTCTGTTGCCTGCCTGCCAAGGAATAGGGAGCTGCTGCACTTCCCAAAAAGCGGCTCTGTTCCTACCCAGAGCAAGTTTAGCCTCTGGGCATGGCCCTGGGTTTAGTCCAGAGCTCCGAGATGCAGCTGGAATAGTCCCTGACCTGAATACTGCCATTTAACTCCTTTCAAGGAGTTTAAACTCTCACTCCTCAGCTTCCCCCCAGGAAAAAAACTTTGCTGCAAATGAGTTTTGGGGATTGTTTTAAACCTGATGTGAGAGCCAGATTTTCTAAAGGCTGGCGTTCACTTTCGCAGGCATTTATTATAGGCATGAATAATTGCTGGCACTGTGTTGCCACTGCTGCTGTTTGCTCTTATGGTTTAGGCCAATTACATGTGTAAGCCTCTGATTTACATGGAAAACTAGAACTGCAGTGGCTTTGTGGCCTACATTGGGAGAGCAAGCAATGTGTCCGCGCTTAGTGCTGTGTCCCCAGACCCGTGCCATGAAACACGAGGCTCCCTCCAATGCACCAAGGGCCCTAGAACGTCAAGGGCCATGTGGCACAGCATGAGGCACGTACACATGGAGCATGTCAGACCTGGGAACTGGCCAAGAGGCCAGAGGCTTGATGGTGGCTGATGGGTGACATCCAGCTGCTCCCAATGGTCATGTCAGTGTGACCCCTGCGCTGGCCTCTGCCTTGCCATCGCAGGCCGGGCCCTCTGTGCCTCCCTGGGCCAAGGGCTGTAGCTGAAAGAACCAGTGGGAAAGTGGGATCTGGCCTGGTCTGCCAGCCCAGATGTTCCTTGCATTGGCAGGGAAACTGGGGCCGTTCCTGCTGAGGGACACGGTGAGGGCAGAGGGGGAGCAAAGCCAGCAGCAGCAGGAAGGGACATTGCCTGGAGGAAGCGCTAGCAGCTCTGCTGGGGAAGGAGACCCGAGTTCAGGGGACGTCGAGGGCGGGCGACGCACCGGGGCTGTCGGTCACTGGCGCAGAGCGGGCAGCCCTCCAGCCCCGCGGGCTGCTCAGCTGGGGCAGCCTCCGTGCACCAACGCCACGGCATCCGTGTGGCTGCTGTGCTGGCACGGGGACGTGGACACCCACGAACGCCGCCCCATGAGGAGGGTTTAGCACCCTCCGTTTCTGCAGCCGTTTCCTTCAGGGTCTCCAGCTCCCGCGTACAGGAGATCTCTGGACATCTTCACCCTGTGCTCTAGGTGTCCCTGYTCAAGCAGGAGGACTGGACTACCTGATCCCTAGAGGTCTCTTCCAACCCAACCCTTCCGCGATTCTGTGGGCAGCCACGGTGCTGACGAGCCCTCGGGACAACCACATTCCCTTCTGCGTGCGTCTTCCCACAGAAGCAAAGTGTTGCATAAAACCGAGCGCCGCTTCCTTCTCCCCACTTCGCTTTCAAGCTGCTTCCGAGTCCAGGCCCTTCATCTCCCACTGCATCTCGCGGCTCCGAGAGCTTCCCGCTCTCCTGATGATTAAGCCCTTATCATCTGTCGCCGAGAACGTCCCCATGATGCCCGTGCGACTGCTCTCCATGACACAACGTCCGTCTCAAGATCCTTCTGGCTTGTTCTTACCTTTTCATTCCTCTATTAAGCCTCTTGGCTCCCTCCTGCACTATGGCAGACGAGAGCTTCCTCTTGTCGCCTTTAAGGTCATTTAAGCTTGATTGGCACGGCAGCTTTTCTGACAAGGTATCTCCTTGTCTCCTGCCCATCAGGGAGCGGAAGGCGATGCTGAATTTCCCTCTTCTTGAACAACTCCCTCACTACCCTGTCCCACTGCATCTTCTACTCATAGCTTGTCTTTCTAAAGGCGCGTCCTCTGTTTGCTCCAGCCTTCTTGGGGCAGTCAGTCTAGCTGTATCCTTCAACTCATTGCATTAATAACACATTTCATTACCCAGCTTGGTCATTTTAACCCCTTGACAGGTGGTTTTGTGCATTTGTGGCTCTACCCTGCACCCCTTCTCTGCTGATGGGATCCGTGTCACCTGCGGTTGTCCTCCACGAGTATCCATCTAAGCTCCGTCCTCACCTAGGGATGTGAGGGACGCCTCCAAAGGACAAATCCTCATGTGCTGAGGCAGGAGTCAGAGAGAGCCCTGTCTCCCTCAGGGCAAATCATCCCATCGGGTTCTGCTCGCTACCAGTGACTGCGAACGCCGCAGAAACTCCTTTCAAGGTGAACACAGACCCTTTTATACCCAATCCAGAGCCTCTGCCTGTCGGCTTGCTCTTCTGAATTACCTCAGGCAGGTCCTACAGAGCCACGGAAATAGTGCCTGGGCCCCCAGGGATATACGGGCCACAGATTGGAAAACATTGCTGAGGGAGCCCAGACTGCCAGTCCAGGCTGGATATCTTAATTTGAGGTGTCTGGCAATAAGTAAGATGAATCCTGCACTTGGAAAGATTTGGGGGAATGCTTCTCTCCTATTTTATATTTGGAAAATGTAAAGGTACATTGCTGCTGCTTAAAAAAACAACAACAATGACAATAATAGCAGCAATTACAGATGGGTGCAATTTTCCTTATTTTTCAAGGGAAGCTGCTAGAAAAATTGCTGCTGTGCTGATATTTGACAGGGACACTGCTGCTGGTACCTGCTACTTTCTAAAAAGGGCTGGTGGATTTTTAATGACCGTCAGCAGTACAACCTTGATTTTAAATGTCATCCCAGCCTCCTCTGCCCTGGTGTGCACGGAGGGTTGAGTTGGAAAGCAGACGGAATTACTGGGGCTTTCTATTAATCCTAGGGTTTCCTTGAGGGCTCCCTATCCGGGAGTGGACTTGGGTGCATGGTTTGCGTTACAGGTCACTCTTTATTATAGTGCCATTCCAAGCTCATCCCTTTGGATGGAGAGATTCCAGCTGATGCTCTTCTCTCTGTAATGCAGGGAGGTTGGTTGGTCCAGAATTGCTTCCTTAGGTTTCTCCAGGAATTGCTGTTTCCTGGTTTTTGCAAATGTATCTTTTGAATTCCATCTCCATTTCCCATCTTCTCCGTTGGAGCTGACTGTCTCTGTGCTCAGCATTTGCGAGCTGGTGATTCGCTTTTGCACGTGGAGCCCGGTCTCATCTGGGAGAATTGGGAGTCAAGGAAACAAATATACTTCCCTGGCTTTGGATGAGTCTAATAGCGTAAACCAGCGGGACTGAACACTGGCAAAGGTGAGAATACGATGGTTGCACTGGGTGCGGATCTCATCGTGAGCCAGCATCTTCCCTCGCATTTATAGCTGGAAATAAGGTTTGCAGAGACTCAGCGGATCCTCTCCTTAAGAGCAGTAGCTCGCATCACGGCTTCTGGAGGCGCTCCGGGGTAGGTCCGTGAACAAAAGCGGCAGCAGGCGATGGAAGGATCGGCTTGATGAAACGTTAATACCTTCCTCCGTTACCAGAGGAAAGCAGAGAGCCGAGAAGCAGATGGTGGGGTTAAAATAGGACGTTGCATCTCGGAGATGCTGCTGGAAAGGAGAGACGGGAAGCGCCTCTTCCCACTCTTTGCACCGGGGCTCATGGCAGAGATAAAGTTCCCTTTGGCATCCCAACAGGGACAAGGCAGGCAAGAGCTTTTTTTTAAAAAAAAAAATATTACTATTATTATTGTTATTAGCACATGTATTAAGGAAAAATCAACTCAAACGAGCAAGCAAACAGAGCGAATGGCAAGCAAATGTCTCGGCCTCAGGCTACCATCTAACACCTCTCCAGCGGGGAGATGCATACCGAGTGTTTGGTGAGCGTGGCACAGCTGGCCTTAAGGTTGATTTACCCCTCCAAAAGCGAACCACATTGTTTTTGGTGATTTAGCACTGAGGGGAGTTTCAGGGATGTCCTTCTCCACGCACCGTGGAGCAGTTGCTCGTACCTATGTGGGAGCATCAGTATTTCATTGCGTTGTGCTGGCAAAGAGCTAACAGAGTTTCCTTGATCATTGCAGCTGGGCTATGAGTCACCTAGTCCACCCCTTAAATCATAGCGAGTTGACAAAACACTSCAGAATGGACTGTACAGGACAATTCTTCACTGTCAGGAGAGCAGATAAGATGGTCTAACATTTACAGTGCTATTTCATATCCTCTCCTCTGCAGGCGCCGYGCTTCAGCTGACAGCAGAAAGTTGATAGCCCCGGAGAATCCYGAGTATCTTTGCTTTTAATCATGAAATTGTTTGTAGGTCTTTTTGATTAAGCGCATGGAAGCGGAGCTCACCTTCGAGGCTCTGCAAAGCTGCCCTGCTCCGCCTGCCCCCGCGTCACGGGGAGCTTYGGCTGCTCAACACCCTTCAGAGCGGACAAGGGGCCACCAGCCCACGGGGCCGAGCCCCGGTGTTTGCAGCTATGTGCTAGCACCCAAAAATGCTCCCAAGAAGCATCCTTGGGGATGAGAAAGATGGTTGGACTTGATGATCTCGAAGGTCTTTTCCAGCCATAATGGTCCTGTGATTCTAAGAGGGAGGGTTTCCAGGTTGTCCTCCAGAGCCTCTTGTGTACCAAGGTGCTGGGCTTCCTACCTAGGCTTGCATCGGTACCATGCAAGATCTCTGCCCTGKTTTTATGCTCCCTTTTAATTTTTTTTCCCTGAAGATATAAATACAGCCTAGCGGGTTGCTGTTTGTATGTGTTTAGCAGAACAATCTGGCATGGTTGGTTTTATTATGGCACCTAAGATTTTATTGCCCAGATCTGGTACTCACTTCTCTAATCTGCTTCACAGTGAGGTGAGAAGGGAAAAAATAAAAATAAAAAGGCTTTTACCGCTTAACTGCAGTTCTTTCTTGCCACAGGACTCGATTTGGCTCTCCGCAGCCGGTACRTCCGCGCGGCTCCGCGCTCCGTGCTGAGCTGGATCATCGTCACATCCCGGCTCTGCCGCCCGGGCCTCGTGCTCGTCCCGGCTCTCCGGGTCTCTGCTCGGTGCCTTTCAATGGCAGATTCATTATTCCATATTTTCACTGAATTACCTAGCTTTACGGCTCTTAGTATAAATCTAATTATCCATCTGCTACGCTGTGTTACGGCGCTGCTGTCACTCTTGTTCCAAGTTATTAAGCTTCCTGCCTTTGCCCCCTTGCAGCTCACGCCGGCCGGGCTTTTCCCCGTGGAAAAACGTCGCCTTTTTGGCCCATCCAAATCACTGACTCATCTGCCTGGCTCCAACTTGCTCTCCGCAATTCTGTTCTCCTCTTAGCCACAAATACCCGACCGACCACCTAATTGCTCATTAAAACCTCAGCTCCCTCCGTGCCGCCCCTTGCTCCCCACTGAGCCCGGTTGCTCCCTGCACCGAGCACCCGGCTCGGTAGCAAGCGAGAAGGCAGCATCACCTTGAAGAGGAGATTTTCATCTTCTCGGCGTTTTTCTATTTTATTTTCATGTCTCTCCTCCGTTCGGTGCTTTTGAACATCTAACGTCTCTTTCAAGCTTCACACGCTCGGCGCAGAACCGCCGTATTGTGCTGCCGTGTCGGAAGCTCCTCTCCTTTCTGTCAGGTTCTCCCCCTTCGCCCCCACTTGCTTCTCAGCTCTATTTTCATCGGCGTGACTATTTAGGGCTCTGTTTTGCTGGGTGGTTTTTGATCTCCAGAGGCAAAGGCCTTTCTCTGGGATAAACTGGTTGCAAAGATGCTCAGAGAATAGGTTTTTTAGGCCAGACCTGCCCAAAGTTGACCTTGGCGTGGGCTTTGCTTTTAAATCTGGTTAGCCAACACCGGCCTTGCTTGCTTATTCTTTGTTTTTTATTTTTCTAGAGCTGTAGCTTTATTATTACCCAGTCTTATATTCTGTGCGCAAATGACCCATCTCCTCCTGAATAATGTGATATTCTACAGTAATGGGAAAGCTCCGTATTAAATATGTATTTCAGGAAAAGCTCTGGCAACCGCGCTCTCCTCAGCATCATTTGCTGTGCAACATCCCAGGCATCCCGGGGATGGAGCCAGGCGGTGGGGGCTGCCCAATTCCATGCACTGAATTGTGCCAGTTGTCCAGCCCTGGGGAGCCGAAGAGCCATGTGCGTATTCTGCGCCTTCCTCTCACTTGGGCTATTGGCCTTTTCCTTAAAATTGGAATCTCAAATTGGACCAGATGAGTATACCAAGCCATTGATGATCCTGCATATTGTTTCTGCCCTCATTCCGAGCCAGACATTTACAGAATGCTCATCCACCCTGTGACCATCAGGCCTTAACATCCCAGGTACCAGCTAGCGCTAGAGCTGCAGTTATTGCCTTCCTCTCTGCACAGATCTGTGCTGCCAACTCCCCCAGCCCCTTCGCTCTGCTTTTTTTTTTTTCCCTTTTTCCTCATTTAAATCTCATTTTGCTGCTGCATCACACTGGAAATTTCCATCGTGCTCCAAGCTCTGCTGTTGCCTCAGGGCTGTGTTGCTGCTTTGCAGTCCTCCCCTGGCCTTCGAATGTGTGGTCGTGAAAAAGTCCCTCTTAAAAGCTCTTGAGAGCTCCAAAAGTCTCTCTCAAATTTTCCCCTGTCATTGTAGTAGTCAAGCTGTGTGAGATCCAAAGCAGCCCCGGGCCACCAACTGTGTCGTTGACTGCTTCCAGCGGCTGATCCTATTCCCCAAACGACGTGCAGCAGTGACRGGAGCGGATCTGCAGCAGCCACGTGCCTCGTCAGAGCGCGCTCCAGCCTGGYGGTGGCCCCACGACGCGTGTGGAGAAGCTGCGTGGAGGCACCTCTGAGTCAAGCCCATGACGCCACGTGGGCTTTGGGCAACCTCCACCACGCTGGATGACGGAGCTGGTGCATCCTCCAGCACCTCATCCCAGCACTGAGGCCTTGCTGCTCCCACAAACAGCTTGAACGGAAGGGGAGAAGGAAGAAATGGAGCTGGGGCGCTGAAGCACCTTCCTTSATCTCCACATTCCTGCATGTTCCCACCTTAGGGAATTGCCCTATTGCTGACGGCGGCGCGTCCGCACTTGCTTTCCTTCCTTCTGCTGCCCTGTCCTTGTGCTGCTGAGGCTTGCAGTGCTCAGATGAGCCGTCCTTGACTGTAACAACTTCCCACACAGGGGCCAGGGATTGTAAGTCTAATGCAGTGGAATATAAAGTGCTGGAAAACGGAGTATTGCCTGCTGCTACAGTGAGCTGCTGCAGACAGCTCGGGCAGTGGCTTTCCTTGGACTTGGAGGTGGAAGCAGCAGTAGAAAAACATTATTCCTGGGTGCATGGTCGGAGCGATCCAGCCGGCATGGCATGKGGAAGCGTGAGGTGGTGCTGGGGGCAGCTCCCGTCCTTGCTAGGTTCTTGTCTGTGGTGGCCCATGTAAGAGATGAGAAGAAACATCTCCAGACAGCAGGGCCACCTTGAGTCTTCATGTGTGGAACCAGCCTGGGCAGTGACTTGAAAGCACAGAGAGGAGCAGACCTTGGACCCCTCTGTGAAATGAGGTATCGTGTCCAAGACGTTCCTCATCAGGTGAACCCAAGGCTCTGCTGTCACAGCCGTCGCGGGGGAAGCGCCGTCACGGGCCGTGGTTGGTCTTAGCCTCAGCCTTTCATCGCAGCAGATCTCCTTGCTGATGCCAGCATCTCCTTATCCGTTAGCAGATTAGCACAGCTTGAATTTCCTATGATTGTAGTCCCTGGTCTGGCTCATTGCATTTATTTTGTCCRGGCTGCTTTTCCCTGTTCTTGACAGTGCAATTTGTACAGATCGGTGCTGAGTTTTCAAAACCCTTAAATGAGCTTTTTTGTTAGCACATGAGCAGGGCTGTCAGTAGTAGAGACATTAGACAGGAGCAACCTTGGAGAGCACCTTCCATCTGGGAAGACTTCCTAACCTCTCCGATTTCTCCTTACCACGGTTCAGAGGTTTTAATTACATCTAATACTCCAGGTGACTGGTGAAGCATTAAAAGGCATGCTATTTTTTGGTGAGATCCCTCACTGTAGTTTTTATTATTTATTTGAGATAGGTATGACAAGAGAACCTCAATATCCCAAACTTAATATTTTGCTTGAATAGCACTAAGAGATCTGCAGCAAAAAGAGATTCTCCTTGCAGTGCAACTGTAATCAGAAAAGCGCCCGTCTGCAAACGTGTTTCTCTATTTACTCTGGTCTTGCTCGTCCAGGGGAGATTTCAGGTGAGACTTGATCAGATTTTCAGATGAGAAGTTGAGCTGTCGCAGTGTCGGAGCTGCACACTCCACTGTGGAGTGTGAGGATGCAGCTCTGWTCTCCTCGACTCTCTTATTCTCGCCGGTAATGGAGCCGTGGTGCTTAAAACGGAGCTGCCAGCATTGCTGCTGATGTGCCAGCAGAGCCTGACACTCACCCTTGTGACGTCTGTGGCTGCTGCTTGCAAAGCTCAAAGCAGAAGCAAACAAATCCAAAACGCACGTATGGGAAGGTAGAGACCAAAGCTGTCGCGGCTGAAAAGAATCGCGCTGGAGAAGTGGCTCTTCCTCCTGCTGCCCGCGTTGTTGTGGAGCCCAGTTTCATCTCTGCATCTCCGTAGCTGCTGGGTGGGCCTGGCGATGCGCGGGGCTCGTGCCGCAGTCCCGGAGGCAGCACACAGGAAGGTCTCGTGCCCCGGGTAGGTGCAAGTGCCAGGTCTCCACGAGTCACCATGGACGTTGCTGAGGGCGCCCGTCGTGCCCTTCAAACACGAGCAGCTTCTCRCTGTGGTGGCCCTTGGGAGTCCTGGCTGTTGGGCTCCCGAGAAGTGCAGTCACAGCAGTCCTGCACATCACTGCATCCAAGTCTCTGTGGAGAGCAAATGCAGGATGAGGGTCCACGAGGATGGACATCCCTGCACGATGTCCCAGCCGCGGTGTTCCTGGCTGGTTGCTCACATCCAACGGAGACACGTTAGCCTGGTTCTTTCACAAGCAGTGAATTTAATCATCTGCAGGCCTTGAAGGGAACCGCTCGTGGCCAGAGGCATGTGGGTGGCGAGATGGAGCACAGTTTGTGACTCAGAGGCTTGGGGGACAAACAGGGCTCCACGGGCCCAGGGCAATGCACAGGCAGGGCAGGGCTCTGCTGTGTTTCCCACCAGCGTCCACCGTGGGCTGTTGGTCCAGGCAGACCRCTATTTCTGTGGGTACTGACATGCATTTTGGGGCACATGTTTCGTTCTTTCCCCACAGCAACCCCAAAGTGCAGATCGAGGCGATCGAGGCGGGGGCRCTGCAGAAGCTCCTGGTTATTTTGGCTACAGAGCAGCCCCTGGCCGTCAAGAAGAAGGTAAGYGGGTCAAGATGCACCTACCTGCTTCCCTTGCTAAAGCACCCGGGATGTGGCCTTCTCTGTGCTGCACTGGACGCGAGCGTTCCTCGCTTGCCCTCATGGGCCAGCGCCCGTGCGACTTGTGCCACGGGTTTTGCACCTCATGGGGTGTCATCACGGCGTTGCAGGGGGGTCTCCTCTGTTGCTCCCTGGCCTCCTGGCACTGCCGCTGTGAGGGAGGCAGGAGGGCAGAGCAGCCGGGGAGCCGTGGGGCGCACGGGCGCCTGCTGCCGTGTCCGGGAGGGGAGGCGTGGGTGCCGGTCGCGGGCACAGGGATCACAGGGGAAGCCACATAGAAGCTGACGTGTGGAAGGAGATAATTGCCGCCGCCAGCCCCGCGTGCCGCCCCCGGCGCGGGCCAGCAGCGGAGGCTGCCGAGCGAGACCGGGGAGCCGCGGGTGAAATGTGCAGSGCTGTCTGTTGGGGCAGGGGGGTCCCCGCCGCCTGCCCCCCGCAGCACTGGACTCCCTGGAGCATGAGATCCAATTACCCGCGCGCCAGCGTGCAGTGCTGCGACCACGTATGGGCCGTAAAGTTACCCAAAAAATTCCAGTCCCGGCATTTAACGCCGTGTCCTGCTGTGAGAAGGGCCTCGGCAGGGCGAGGGGGCCAGCAGCTCTGCCCATCCTTACCCTGCGTGCCACCAGGCAAGCTGGGACCCGCTGCCAAAATCGGGACAGGGAGGCACCTATGGAGCCGTGTCCCGCCAGCCCCTGCTCCAAGTCCTACTATGGCTCCCTTTACTGGGGCAGAGCAGGTCGAGGAGGCCCCACGTTGGCTTCTTGACACCAGCCTGCAGGACGCAGGAGACAGCAACGCCGGTGCGTTTGCCAGAGGCAACTCCCAAGAYGTAGGATGGAGGCAAATTGGACGGGAGGGGAAAGATGCTGTCAGCTCGGATGTGTCCACGAAGGGCGCAGGAAACGTGGCCCACCRCCGCGTGCCGGAGGAGTCAGTTCAGATCGGGGGCAGGCCCCAAGACGGGCGGCCCCGGTCCTGCTCCGGCAAGCGCCTTGCCCAAAGGGCAGACACGCRGCCCGAGCGCCTCGCTCAGCTCCTACCACATCGCCCCTAGGACCCGTGTGTGCTGGGCGGGCGAGTGGAAAAATCAGTCGGTTGGTCCCTAATTGCCTCCCCAGTGTCAACCCTGCCTTCAGAGGCCTCCCCAGGCGAGTTCCCTGGTTACCCAGGTCACCTCATGGGCRCAGAGCCCTGTGGAGCGGCACCAGCCTCTGCTTTACCCCAACCTGGCCAGGCCCATCTCTGYGGTCAGTTCTGGGTTCAAGAAATGTACAGATGAGGCCCACAGGGACATGGTTTAGCAGGCATGGTGGTGTTGAGTTTACGGTTGRACCTGATCCTGAAGATCTTTTCCATTCATAAGGATTCAAGATTCTGGGGACTGGATGGGAGAGCTGCAAGAGGAGACATTTGCTGAGATCGAGCCCAAATAGTGCCACAAGCCACCACAGGGTATATAGTGAATGTGTTGGGTATCTATGAAGGAGCTAAGGGAGAGGCCACCGAGGGGGGCTGGCAGGCACATGCACAGTGAGCAGGGCTACTCACAGGCTGGTCCGAGCGGTGCCACGACACTGGGGAGCGTGCCCACCATCAGCAAGGCCAGGGGAGGTCACGCTGCTCTGCATCTYGGCCAACCAAGCCCAAGCCCCTTGAAACCACTAGTGGACTGGTTACAAGCGACCCAGGAGGCCACAAGGTGCTGACGGAGCTCTCTTCCCACCAGGCTCTCTTTGCCCTGTCCTCGATGCTGMGACATTTCCCGTACGCCCAGCAGCAGTTCCTCAAGCTTGGGGGCCTCCAGGTCCTCAGGGACTTCTTCCGGGAGAAGGGCATGGAGGCCCTCTACGTCCGTGTGGTGACGCTCCTCTACGACCTCGTCATGGAGAAGGTGAGGAGCGAGGCCGCCTCCCCCTCCGCCAAGGGGCCCTCCAGCCTCCGCGGCATCAGGGCAAGAAGAACCAGCCCCTGCAGTTGGGACCAGGCTGCTTAGCAGCTCCCAGCACCTTGGCCACCACTGTTGGTGCTCTAGATGGATCCTTGGTTTTTCATGAAACCAAGATTTGCTGTTTCTACCCTGGGCTATKTAAAGAAAAGGTATGGGAAAAAACAAGGAGGAAAATCTGGAGGTGGACCWGCCATCAGCTTGGTATCACTGTCCATCCATGGTGAGATGCAGCTGGCTGTGGTCCTGCCGGGTTCAGGGCAGAGCCACTCGGCTGGTCTCTCACTGGAGAGAAGCCCACAGCTTTAACTGTTTTATTTTAGAATACCTTGGATTACTGCTGTAAATGTCAGCTTAAAAATCCTGCTTCCTCGCCACCATTTGTTATTTAGCTTATGCCTTTCTCCAACTCCAGAGAATGGGAATTAAATCCACTTTCACTCTGTTTATAGCCAATTTGTCCTGCAGATTATTACGGCTGTAGTACTTGGATTTCGAGCAGTGCAGAGAAATGCCTGTGTAGCAAACAGTTGTGTTGCGGGAGGTTTTGCAAAGGTGTGAATTATTTAGCTTGGTCCAAAATTTTATCAAGCGTTGCCTCTCACGTACAATGAACCCGTTCATCGAGTTGTGCCAAAGGGGAATGTGCCCGGGCCTCTTAGCGAAACGTTTTCCACTCACTCACGCTCCATGTTTTACTGCTGCACCTCCCGCAGTCCCATCTGTTCCCAGCTCCTGTCTGACTGGAGGCAATCTGCAGCCCCGACACGTTCTCTGCTTTATGGTGAAACCATGATTTTCACTGCCCTTCCAATGGCAGAAGCCACCCCCTTGCAGATAAACCACGGTGCGCTCCTTTCCGAGGCCGCGCTGGGAATGGGGAGAAGCTCCGTGCCAGGGAGCAYGGAAGCCGGTCCGCATGAGCTGGGCAGATTTGGGGTGGCTGGAGTGAAAGCCAGGCGGGCTGTCCCTCAGCCACACGTGGCCTCAGCCTTGGCCACAGCCGGCTCTCTGGATGGACGCACAGTGGGTTGGAACAGCTTTTTGCCCCTCACGTTTTCCTKGTTTTCCCCCAAACGCTGCGTAGCCAACGTGCACATGAGAGTCCTGCAGGGAGCCGTCCTGGGGGCGGGCAGAGCGTTCTGCCTTTTCTCCCTGCGTCCAGTAGATCAGCAGTACAAYGTGGCCGGATGATGCTCCAGATCGCTGCTCCACGCCGAAGCCCTGGTCTTCCCTTAGCAGCGGAGAAGCAGGCGCTGGTGCTCCCAGCTAATTAATGAAGCACTTACAGAGCAATTAGTGCAGGGAACCCCAGCCGAGCTGGAAGGGGAGCTCTGGGAGGGAAGCAGAGCCCGTTCCAGGGGATTTGATGCTGCTGGCAGCAGCTCTTCCACCCAAGTGGGGTTTGGGCTGGTGGTGCCTGCTGAGGTGCTTCCTCCTGGTCATGGCAGCCCCTCACCTTCCCCACCGGCACTGCTGCCACGGGGCAACTCTGCAGCCAGGGAGCCAGCCAGAGCAGCCYGGTCCTTGGGGTCTGTCCCTGCAGCAGCTCCAGAATCAAGTGGCCTCTTCAAGCTACTGCCCCAAATTCAAGGAAGGGACCTCACGGCATCCCCTGCCCCTGTGTCCTTAACGGAGTGGAAGGTGTTGGACTGCCCAGGATCTGCAGCAGATCGAGCGTGTCCGGCTGCGTCGCTGCCAGGKCTCGTCCTTAGCTACCACGAGGCTCAGCGTTCCCCTCTCCGTCCTTGCTCTGTTTTCCGCAGATGCTGTCGGAGGACTCTGCGGACGGGGATCACGCGCAGGAGAAGATGGAGCAGTACCGGCAAGTGCGGCTGGTGCCGGCGGTGGTCGAGCAGGACTGGTGCGCCATCGTGTCCAACCTGCTGGCCGCGCCGGAGCACGACACCCGCGAGAAGGTGCTCAAGACGCTGGGCGCGCTGATGGCCTTCTGCAAGGAGCACTACCGGGGCGACCCGCGCCTCGGCGCCACGCTGGGGCTGCTGCGCCGCGAGTACCAGGAGCTGGCRGCCCAGGAGCTCAGCGAAGGCGACAGGGACGGCTACTTCAAGGAGCTCCTTGGCTCTGTGAACACCATCATTCAGGAATTAGGAGCAAAGTAGCTGTCCTTTCACTTGAAGTCATAGCAGTTCAAGACAATGGCGTGGATTCTGACGGCACGTGTGTAAAGGCACTTCTGAATAAATTGTGGGGAYGAATGGGATCTCCCCAGCAAGTGTCCTAATGTCTTTGCTATTGAAACACAAGTATTTGGGGAGTGTATTTTCCTTTGCATGGAGTATTTCTGGGTAAATAGAGGCATGGGAAGCACAGAGRTAGTTTCAGCTTATACCGTCTGCCATTCTTTAGCTCTGCCAACTGCTGCACATGGTTGAACATTCTGAGTCCACCTGCAGGAGCATGGAGATCCTTTGGGGTGGGAAGGCCAGAAGGAGTTGGGACTGTCCTTGTGCAGCTCTGACCTGCCTTTTCTTTTTCTTAAGGAAAAATTGTAAGGAGAACAGCTGTAATCCTTCACGTGCTTCTACAGAATGTGTTTTGACACMCTGGAAGGGCTTTACTTTTCTGCTTAGACTTGAGAGCGATGGGAAGGATTTTCATTCCATGGAAATGCTACTTGGAGGTCCCCTCTGGAGGTTGCTGGTCCAGCCATGCTCAAGAGCAGGRCTCTCCCTCCACGAGCTCAGTGCCACCACCGCTGGGTGGAGGTCGCTTCTGCTAGGACCTGCTCCATGGTGGCAGCCCCCTTCTAGGTGCTCTTGGCTTRGAGGCCACCAAGTAAGATGGCACAKGGAGGTAGATGATCTGTTCCGTGTCCCACCATGGTGCAGCCACACAACCACCTGCGCCATCGTCACACATGACCCCTGAGAAGCCCCTTGTCCCCCATCCATCCCTATAGCACAGCAGGGCTCACAATGGGCCCAGCCACACACTCTMCCTGGTGCCTCCTCATCGCAAAGAGGTGTCCTCAAAGGCTGCACTGAGGCCACCAACTCCATCCCACCAGCCCCGCAGAGGAGCCCCGCGGAGCATCAAGCTCCAGCTCGCCCAGCGCTTACGATACATACGATCTAACAGATGCAACTGACTGACTCTAAGCAGGTTTCTCCACCTGCTTGATGGATGTGAGGTGAGTTTCTCAACCAGCACAGCTCAAATTTGCACTGGGTGTGAGAGCAGGTCCCTGCTCCGCTCATGTCTGTGTCCGGGCAGCCCCTCCGCACTCAGCGCYGGTGCCGCCCGAGGCAGCAGGATCCCCTCTGCTCTGCGGGCTCCTCGCAGCATCCTCCTGCATTCCCCTTTCCAGCTGGATCCTCTGCCACGTCTTTTAACCAGGTGCCTTAATTTGGTGCTGAGTTGCTGTGCTCCAAARGTTCAGAGCACAAAATACATTATCTGAGAGATAAGACATCTTAATACATCTTAATATACTTAATACACTTTCTTTTCTTTTTTAAGCTAACAGGTTTTGGGGCTTTTTTATTGTTTTGGTTGGTCGCTTGTTTGTTTTGCAGTAATGTGCTTATTTTGAAGACAGCCGCTGAACAGCCCAGGCTGCCTAACACTTAAAGCAGTTGTTTTAATAGCAAAAGAGACATAAYGGTGTGGTATAAAACTGGACATGCATATTMTATACATATATATGTGTATATATATGCTGACACATATATACACATATATGTTTATATATAATATATATATCTAACACATATATAAAGCCCTTGAAAGCCAGTGGGGGGCTAGCCCATTGGCTCACCCTCTAAGCAGATGCGTGGGTAGATGGTACAGGCACATTAAAGACTAGGATATAATTCAGCTCTTTATCTTTGATCCTCCAGRGGCTAAAACACATTAAAACATTAAAACTTTGGCAAAAATATCTTAGGACCRGACAAATCAGCACTTCTGAAGCCTGATACCAATAATCTTGAATGTATTTACAGCTCAGATTATTATTTTTTAAAAGCTATACTAAATTGTAAGCTGATCAAGATAGCTCAGCCTGCAACTTAAACACAGCCAACGATGGGCTCGCAGATTTACTTGCCCTTACAAACGGTAAATACCGAGCCGGCTACTTGCCATTTTTAATGCTCTATAAAAACAGGCTTTACAAAAACAGCAAACAAGACTTTGACCTGCCCAGATGCTGCTTCTCCAATACTGGACTTTTTTTTTTTCCTTTCGTGAATAAGTGTAAAAACACACAGGAATTCATAAAATTTAGAGACGACAGCAAAATTGCGCCTTGCAGCCATAGTTATCACTAATAATGCACAGTCTAAATTGCAGCCTGAATAAACATTATTTGCTGGCTTTCTCTGCAAGCCCAAGGCAGGATGTGGAGCAATTATTAGCAATGAGCACAATGACAATTTGCATTTGAATGGGGGGCGCTGGGGGGGGCTGGGGGGTTGCAAACCCGCTTCTTTCACAGCACCACAATACACCGGCTGCTAAAAGCAACTTTATTAGTGTCCTGCAGCAAAATACATTAGTAATTTGTAACCAGGCATTAAAATTCTGGTCTTGTGGCATACAAAAGTCATTGGTTTCCTGTGCGCGACGCGTTACAGGGGGGTTTTCCTGCCTTTGCTCCGGGGTGATCCCCCTTTGGAAAGGCAGGTGAAAACCTCCAGGAAGGCCCTGCTGCAGTCACCTGCAGATGCTCCACACCGAAACCGTAGCTGGAAATGACCCATCGTAGCCCTGGAAGGGGCTGGGAACAGCAGCGACAGTTAATGTACTGCCAAGCCCGCTCCACATCCTGCTCCGAGGAATCCTCCCATCCCCATCCCCTCCAACCCAAGCCCTGTGGCTTGGGAAGGGCCGCTGCATGTTCTTTCTCCAGCTGTTTTGCAATTGCCATCGTACAATTGTGGCCCAGCAAGTCCCTATTTTTGTATTGGCTGCAGCATGTGGAGCTCCCTCCCTATCCGTCCCCGCGGGGAGACACTCACGCAGCCAGCGATCCGATCCCTCCGGTCCTGCGTGGAACGCCTCCTTTTCCCAGGGAAACACCGCAGCCCCTGCTCGCGTGGCATGATTCAACTAGCAACGTTAACCGTTAGCGTTATGGTAAAACCCTCTTTGGTTATAGAATATTTTATTTAAAGCAAGATTATACAAAATAATTTCCTTTTTTTCCGGCTAGAAATATACCCCAGAAATCTAAAAGCAATCTAAACCAACACACTCTGGCAGGCTGAAGCTATGCGGAGAGGATGTATCAATCTGAGTGTTCCCCCATGTCATCTAAACAAAAGTTATCAAAATTATATTAAGTAAATACATTTGAAGGAAAAGTAAACTTTTGAGAATCCTTAGAATATTAAAAGTAGAGTTCTGGAAGTAGCAGTAGTGGACTAAAAGGGAAAAAAAACTGACACAGAAACCTCTTTAAATACTTTCCATGGCCTTGAACTCACTGAGAGCCTGCACGGGATTAACGTGCTTCTTCTGGGATGCCCTCTTGATTTTCGTTTGGGTTTCATCTTGCTTCTCCCGCTTGACCAGGGGCTTCTTCTCGGGAGCCTTCATCTTCCAGGAGACGGCGGGGAGGTTGAGGGAAGCCATTCCCTGCGACTTCTGGTACTTGGTGGAGGCCACGTAGGAGGCCTTCACCGTCTGCACCACGGCGTTCATCAGGTTCTTGGCCGCTTGGATGAGAGACATGGCACTGTCCACCTGGAGAAGAGCAGCACATGAGCGTCATGCTGGAGCAGGCAAGGCCAGCTATGCAGGAGACACGGCACTCCCAGAGGCTTTTTCCATACTAATGCTTGAAAATTGATTCCCCCCCTCTTTATTTTGCAATTAGATATTTCAAAATTGAGGCAACATTTTTCTCTTGATACTAAAATGATTCATGCTGCGAGAGGAGCAGGAAGAGCAGCATTTTCGCACATCACCTGGGCCTCTTCCATACTAACAGCCTTCTCCAAGCTCTGTTTATACCCCCGTTTGCTTTGGTGGCTGAGCTCTAACAGCAGCTCACTCACTAACGAGATTTATACAGCCGTGGCAACAGCTTAATCACTGATTAATAAATATTACAATCATACTAGAATATTAAGTTGCATCAACGGGAAGCAACCGAGTTGCATCTTCAGGCAGGCTGAAGCAACGCCTAAGATTTACCCTTGCACAATTAATGTCCATTTCTCATGTGATGCTAAGCTCCAATTTGGCCTTCGGGCCTGCAGTCTGGAGAGGCGATGGCAGTAGCAGCACGTGGAAATGCAGTAGAAAAAGAGGATAGAAACCAAAATTGTGGTAGCGAGGGAAGGTAGCAGGCGCTGCAGGCAGCCAGGGAAAGCAGCACCTTACGGATCTGCTGTAATAGCAGCTTAATAGCACTCGATTCCCACGGGCTGGTGGGAGTCTGCGTTGAGTCAACCGTTGTACCTTGCACCGATGCAATTGAATTAGCAAAGTAAATTGTAAAATTGAGCGTTGAGTCAAGTCAGATTTAGCCCTCGCTGCCTGCGCATCATGACGCTGCGGCTGACACAAAGCCGCCAGCCCCCCCAGCCCATGTGGGACCCCCCGTTTTAGTCCAATGSCTGCATAAAGGGAAAAGGCAGCAGCGTTCCCGGGGTCAGGGCTGGCACCCAAACTCCCTCCTCTCAGCTCAAAGCCCTAACCAACAGCCTTGCGAAACACATGAATCCCTGGACCAGATGGGTAAGCYGAGGTCCCCATCCAACACTCCTCACCCGAGGGGCTGAGGGAGGCTGAAGGCTTCGCCYGGCGACACTGACCCCAGCAGGCAGCCTCCCAGCGAGCAGATAAACCCATAATAAAAGATATAATAAAAGATAAACCCAGATAAAGCCTGTTCATACTACTAATTCATGGTGGAGGGGTATGTAAATTCAGGGACAACGAGTAACTGTCTCACTGCACAGTGACACATCTACGTCCCTGACAGCACCATGTCCTCGGCCACACAGATAAGAGGCCACCAGGCTGCAAGGGAGACAGGAGTAAAGGGCTACCCAAATGTCGGTTCCTTCCCCACAAACTCCCTACACACCACAGGGAAAGGGAAAATTTGCCTTAGTGATCAACCCTAATTGTCCAGCACAAGGCAGAGTATGTCCAAAGAAATCAAGACCTGAGCTCCATCCTCATCTCTCCCTGCAAAATATCAGTGCAGAGCTTCCTCTCAGCGGGAAGCACTTCAGGAAGAACAGGGAAGACTCAAAACTAGCTGCCAAGCAGTGGCTGAAGGAAGGCAGCAGGCTGGCCCATGGCAGCTTTCAGCTGTCACAAAACAGCATGGCCATTTAAAAACTCTGTGCTCTTCAGGGCATAGCTATTTTGAAATACTAATATCCCTGGAGAATTACGGGGCCAGACACTCAACATGCTCAGAGTCTGTGCAGAAACACAGGGTGGGTTCAGGCACGCTGATTAAAGCGATTTAACCTCATTACAGGCAAAAAACAGTCACTGGAGAAAAAAAAATGGTAGGTTACATAAAGGTAAAGTGAACCTACCTACAAATACTCGAGGTAGAAAAGTTTGGCCTGTATTTTAATAAGTATCTCCTCCAAAACCAGCGAGGCCATGTGTGCAGGGCTATAAACTCTGCACAGATTAAAACCTTGTTTGGAAGCTGACAGGCACCCTATCTAGATGCTCTATACTTAGCATAAAAGCTTGGCATGGAGCAACTGCTTCTGCTGGATGAGAAGACACGGGAARGGGACAGCTCATACGCACCCCGGACACCACCAGCTCCCCTCCGAGGTTCTGGACTTCGGCCTTCACTTTGCTGCAGATGTTCAGCTGGTGGCAATACAGGGCGATGCGCTGCAGGTAGGCCAGGAGATCCTGCTTGCACGCAGAGTCCGGGCACTGCAAACACAGAGGAGAGGTTTCATTTCACGTCTTCAACTATGGAGCAGAAGCCATGGGCTGATAAACCACAGGGATGTTTTATAGCACTGAATGCACTCAGAGATCATTGCACTTTCCGGTATGTTTTGCTTTTCATAAGACAACTGAGCAACACACGATCATAACTAAATACATCTATTTTCTTAAACTATTACCTTAAATTAGCCAACGATAAACCTGAGAGTTCCTCAATTATATCCTGCAGAACAGATTTGCAAAATATTCCCGACTTCTGCTCACGTTTCTTAGCAGTGCAGGAGCTAGACCCCTTGCCAGGCATGAAATACAATTTCTGAAGTGCTTGCTGAAGCGCTCAGCCCTAAGATAAAAGCAACGTTGTTAGCTTTGCAATTGGAAGGCTACATAGGTACCAGGGGTTGTACTACAGCTCAGAAGCCTGTTTTCCCAACTCTGGTACAGGCAGAAGTGATGGAGCATCACTTGCCCTGCAGAACGGAGCCGTGACGTGATTAATGAGTCTGTCCCATGCTGGATATTGAAACAAGGGAAGGCAGCGGAGGGGCCGTGGCAGAGCAGAAGGGACTCTGCAAACCTAAGGCAAAAAGGCTTTGGGAAGTCTTTTGCTCCGAGTGTGCAGCTGGGCCACAGGCAGTGCCCAAGGCAGCAACGTCGAGAGCTGCCTGGTCTCCTCCTCACATCAGAAGTCACGGGACGTTAGGGATGAGAAGCTCTGATGGGCTCGTCCCGCTGCTCTGCAGGACCGGGGCACCACAAGCGGCAGCATCCGCAGCTGCTGGCAGAAGCACCAAGTTTTGAGCCCTATTAGTGGCACGCCAGGGTCAGGGTGGCCCATGTTGTGTCGCGTCGGACTAACCATAGCACTGAGCCCGAGTGGAGCCCTGCAGCAAGCGTGACTAGCCGAGGCGCCGCGCTGCAAGTTCACAGGCTGTCCTGTCCCGAAACGGCCACTTGTCACCTCTCATCAGCCCTCCGCGCAGCTGCAGGCCTTCCATGCAAAGCATAAATCAGCCTCTGAACGAGCTTCAGGCTTCTTCTCAGAGCTTTGCAATACTATATCAAATATGACTTCACTTTTTGCAGGAAAAGGCAGAGGACTAAGGCCAGACCTCCGTCTCCACCCTTGCCACATCACTGCACCTTTGGGGGTCCCAAAACCAGAGCATTTCACACATCAGCAACTCACTCATCTGCCCCCAGTGCTCACCAGGCTTCTTCTCCAGCTCTGAGTGAGGCTCTGAAGCAACGACTAGTTCAAGTGAAGTGTTCAGCGGTCTTTGCTCTTTCTTTTTCCAGGGCTACAGCTTTTCTTTAAGCCCAGATGGCACCACAGCCCAGCACAGAGGCTGCGCAGGAGAGATGCTTCCACACAAGGGCTGTTATTTAAAACAGTGCCCCGGGACACGCACGATGCACCAGGGGTCTGGGCACGAGCACAACACGCTGGGTAAAACCAGCCACGAAGCTTCATGCAGCTTCACAGGYGGCCAACCTTGTCCAGATGCTAGCAGGGGTCACCTCCTTCTTCTCAGGCCCACTAAGCCGGGAGCAAAACCATCTACCTGCAACTCCTGTGCAGGTAAGTTGCTCCCATCAGCGAAGGGAGAGCGGTGCGTAACAAAGCAGCAAAGTTTGCCGGGTCATTTTTTAAGCTAATCAATATTAGTTGGCAGCACAAGATGTTTTAGAGGAAGTCCACAAATAACCCTGTCCAAAGAGCTAATGAAAAGCTGAAATTAGCATTGGGGAAAACGCTCTCCGTCTCCCCAAAAGCTCATCTAACAGCAGCACGGTGAACTGAACGTTGACAGATGCATAAAGCCGCCCGTCACCGGGAATGCTAAACAGCTCGAGGTTGCTCCCTTCATGAAACCATTCAGGGAAAGACATTTTCAAGGCAAGAGCCTGCCGTGTGTTTACTCAGGGCCGAAGAAGGCAAGGAAACATTAGTGGTGAGAGGAATGGAATGGGAAATGCGATTCCGCTGTATTTACGTATGCTGTGACTTGGAAAAGTCACATCCCGTGCTGTTTACACAGGCAGAATAGAGGCTGCACTTGTTAGACTCCAGTCGAGAGGAGGGTTGAGCAGAGCTGTAGCATGAGATGAAGAACAGCAGGACAAAAGGCACTGAGGACGCCTGCATGACGCCCGCCATTTCCTATAGAGAAACACTTAGGGAAAAAAGGAAGAAGAAAAAAAAAAAAGAGTTCAACCTTGATTAAAAAAATTATATTACTGTACTAACCTACAGGAGCCATAGCCACAAAACCTAATATTAAGAGCTAGTGTGGGAGGAATCCCAGAGGAGGAAAGCCACAGAACTGTTGGAAATCAGCAGTGACAGGGCCCCAGTGCCACCCAGAAAGCAAAGGAGGCACAAGAACCACCCCTGAGCGGGGGCCTGCTCTTCCATGGCACGCTCGCGTTCCCGGCCACCCGCTGCCTCCAGTCTCGCCTGGAAATCTTGCCGAGATGCTGATGAAAACCTCTGGGTCACTGGCTTGGCAAACGCTACGTCGGCTGCTCCGCTTCAGATCCAGGATCGATCCTTGGTGTCCGTCAAGACAAACATTTCACCAGGACGTGGGGCAGAGTCGAAGCCTCTTCCACCCCASCTCCTTTCGGTTCTTAGGAGCAGACACTGACAGAGCCCCTTACCAAGGGGGCAGCAGAAGCATTGCTGTTGTGCTGCTACCATTTCAACATTACATATATATATATATAAAAATACATATATTGCAAATCGCTCTTGCAGAAAAACCATTTTCCTTCTTGTGGCACTCTCAACTTCTCGACAGCCTCCCTTCCAAATAAGCAGCCTGCTTCTTCTCCGAGCAAGAGATAGAAAACCCTCGGGATGGGGCGAGGGCTGATGGCGAGACACTTCTCCCCAGGCTGGAGCTATCTCGGACAACGGCTTTTACGGAAGCGGAGGACACGTGTTATAGAGCTGGCTGACAGCAGGAGTCAGGATTTCCTGACACACTAACAGGTCGGTCATGATTCACCTGCTGTCGCGTGGTTAACCGAACTGGCAAACACATCCACTTGTCCCAGGCCTGGATGAGGCACAGGGAAGCATCAGGACTGCCCCGTGAGTCCTCTCCTACCTGCCAGGCAGCTCCGCATTGACGGATTCCTCAAAGCTTCTACAGTGCACGGGAGCTTAACTAATGAAACATGGAAGCTGCAAGAATCAGAAGTCTACGGAGCAGGAGGGAAAAAAGGCTAGTTTTGTCTAAATGACTAACGTGGCATCCCTGATCATATCCATCTTCAAAGCTGTGCTTGTTCTTTAAGGAGTGGGCTTCTACAGGAAGCAAGCACTGTGCTTTCTTCCTTATTCTGGCATGGCTCCGTGATCAAAAACCTTTAGATCAATTTTGCATAAAACAACTGAATTAAAAGAACTCCCAAAACATATAACTCCCCCCTCCCTAAAAACCCACGTTGCACCATAAAGTTTTATCCCAATATCTAAATATCTCCTCCTTGCTTGATGCACCTGATCTAGCAGTAGCACCCGATCCATTCCGAAATCCGTTTTTCGGAATGCTGGAGCAAGTAAGCCCATTCTAAAAACACTTTTCAACTTTATCTCCTCATAGAAGATTTCTCCCTCTATCATTAATAAGGCGAACATAACACCCTCTGGATGAAAYATTTAAGAGCGATCTGCATTACAAAGATTTACTTCCACGCTGAAATGGTGTTATTTGAAAACTTGTATTACGAATTTGCATTCAGAGAAAGCCTGCAAAGCAAGCTACAGCTCTATAAAAATACAGTTTAGGCAATTACGCACCTCTGACTCGACATACTTGCATTTCAGGGTCTCGTTTGAATCCAGGCTACCATTACCAACGCTGATGTTTCTCTGCAATTTGGGTGTGGACTGAAACCCAAGGCACTTTGCTTGGCCCAGCGCGGTCTTAGAAGTGGCACAAGCAGGTGCATGACATCAAATCCTGAGCTGTCCATGCTCATTTAATCCCAAATTTCCTTCAAACCTTGCACATTTGGTGTAGCTATGTGCACAAGGGCTTGTGACAACGCAGCAAATACGTGGGTCCCCATGTGCCTTGCTCACAGTCTCCTCCACGGTGGTAACACGGAACGGAGGCAACTGGGAGCAGACAACAAAACCCCAAGGACTTCTCACAGTCTCCCTGTTCAGCCTAGGGAGCATTTTAAAATCAGTAATATTAAAAGGTTTCCTCCCCAGAGCAATGGTAAAGGTTGTGCAATAGGTCACACGCAGTAATTACTGGCTTGCTTACCCAGCCTTGTCATCGCTTTGCAAAGTGCTCAGGCACATCCTGAGCACGACTAGAGCTACTCGAATTCCGTTCCAGTCCTGCTCGGTTAAGGAAACTGGCCTAGATCCTAGGTGACATGAAGCAGTGTTGTCATTTCGCTTCTGCAACACGCTAGGTCCTCGATTTCAGCCAAGGAGCTGCCAGGGTTACTACCCAACATATTTAACTGCTCGCATTGGTCAGGGTGCCAAGAGAGCAGCTAGAAAGAAGAGGCTACCGGTTTTGAACAAGCAGTTCTGGGAAAATCCATTCAAAACAGAAGAAGAAAAGCACATAGACTCCTCAAAACTGAAGAAATATCCTTGTGTTCAGCATATCTGCAGTTCTGAACAAGCTCCTGCTGCTCATCTGTGCTGGAGAGGTAAGAAAATGAACTGTGACTTACATGATCAGCAATAGTCCGGCCCAGCTTGTCCATCCTCGACCCGGCCTCTGCAATTTTCTTGGCTGCACTGATCACATCTGATGTGTTTTTTAGTGGACCTTTGCCTCTGCAAGACAGAACAAATTCTACCTGCTAGCACCAAGGAAAGGCCAGAGAGAACAGGGTATTTCTCTTCTTACTCTATTTCATATTGCATTGCAAGGGATCCCTCTGCCAGCTGCCTGGGTCAGGTGGACTCCTGCACTGGAATCCGCAGGTCACCGAGCGTAACCATTGCAGCTCCTTCATTTTAAAGGAAATTCCCCTTTAGCTCCCTCCTCATATTTAGCTTAAATGTAGGAATAAAAACACCTTAAAATTTACTGCTTCGAGCAACCTGATAATTACGAGAGGTAGCATTTTAGAAGCCAGATCTGTAATTTTTGTGGAATGCAACAGCAAGTTCGAAAACAAAACAAAACAACCCCCCAGAACCCATTCTCGTATGAAGTGTCATAAATGGATTTTTGAAGCCATTAGCAAACCTCTCTTCCCCTGGCAAACAGCAGTACTAGGAACCATTTCTGTAGCACAGCAGCACCGAGAAGCCCATAGAATTTCATGCTATAAAGAACTGAGCAGAACTATATATTCTTTGGGACAAGAATCACCCTTAGGAAAGAAAGAATGACAGGCAATAGTCACTGCGTAGCTGCAGATCAATTTAAACAGTTATTACCACACAGCCGCTATATGGCAAAATATCTTCTGAGACTTTAATAGTGTAACATTTAAACGGAAATTACAAGAAATAAGACTCTTAAGAGCCCTCACAGCACACTCCATTGGCAGATCACCATCTCCGCCCAATTTGACGAGATAGCAATGGGTGCCCGAATTAGAAAGGCTCACCTGGTGAAGTCTGTCATCTCCATCATAATCATACACATTTGTTTTGCCAGGACGATTATATCATTACCGCTGTCATCCCATTTTGACACTTCAGCATCCAATTTGCTCTTTTCCTCCTGGAAGCTCGCTACTTGCTCTGCAATCTTCGCTTTTTGCTCTTGAGGGAGCTGAGCCATGATAGCCTGCAAGACAGAGTTTTCTCACATTGCCTTCTTCAGGCACCTGCATATGGCTTTTGGGGAACATTTTCTCTAATAACCAATTTAAGACATGTAGCTGGGGATAAAACTTTAATGGTCACCTTGATATCTAGAGGGTTTCCAGAACCATTTTCTTCCCTCTCAACCCAAAGCCTGTGCATTATGAATTATCTATTAACATTAGAAAATGAAGAGTGCCCAGAAAGGCAGGTTAATACCTGCAGCACATGCAGTTGCATATTAAAACTGTGAAGGCTCCAAACAAGTTTGCCACGTTGAGCCTCCTTCAAACAAAACCGGCACGAAGAGCAGGGACCTGCCATTTTTGTAAAATTTAACATTTGTCAAAGGAAGCTCCACGTTGCTATCTCGCATTGGTCCAGCTAACAGACCAAATAGGACCAGAGACTTTAGTGCAAAAAGCTAAATGCACCATTTGGAAACAGGCTGCTGAGGAAAGGGCAAAATATGAAGAATGTGTGCTCTTACTCCTGAATAAAATCTATTCGACCACTTTTACAGCCTCTATGGGAGACTCAGTGCCCTTCTTTTCATTAACACAAGGAGCATTCAAGCCTCCAGGAGCAGGTGAAAAGGAGGCTGCAGCAAGAAAAAGCATCTGGTAGCAGCTGCGCACCATGAAGTGAATTAGAAACRTTTGCACTTAAATAAAAGGGAGGAAGGGAACATGGAAACAGAGCCCCCCTGCACAAGCAAGGAGAGCATAAAAACAAATACCCTCAGCTCGTCTAATTCCAAAGCCAATGTGCCACAAGTTTGATAAATAAGGACTAACTACTTCTTGCCTGGTTTCGGGCTAGAAGAGCTTTCACAAAAAATCTTTCATGGCACGCTCCCAAGAGTATAAATTGCTATTGATCTCAAATGGAACACGTCAAATAAATAAAAGGGGTACAYTAAAGGAAAAAAACAGGCTTTACCTATTGTAAGTTTTCACCAACTAATGATTAAATATTGCATATCTATGTTCTCATTTTTAGCAGTCCTAGGAGGCGACATTAGTCTAAATTATTTTATTTTGAAGCTGGTTTCAACATCCTCTTGATTAAATGTTGAGAGGCCCCACAGGCGCAAGCCCGGGCTTGCAGAGGCCGCCTGAACTGCAGCAGCTCCTGYTTCTTGCCCACAGATCCACTCGCTGCCTGTTGAAGACACTGCTGTGGAGGGTGTGTTGGAAGTCACGGGGGAGCCATTCCCCCCGTGTCACCCCGGCTGCCCAACAAAGTGCTAGTGTCTGCAGCAGCCACGGCAGGGAAGCATCAAGCGGTTCATCAGCCCTGAAAGGATTTCGATCCTTCAGAACCTCCCCAGCACAGGCGTTGCTGATGACCATCACGCCAGCAGATGCTACATTCACTTAACTTCCTTTTCAGAGGAAGAAAGGAAAACACAGGATATCAGTTTTCTGCCCTAACGCTTTCACCAGAAAAGCAGTAAAGCTTAAATTGGATTTTCAAAGCAAATCAAACTCCTTCTCGGCGGGAAGGGGAGGCTCAGTTTGTCAACGCCTCATTTGTTTCCTTACCCTTGCACTTTGTCCAGCAATGAGCTGATCGTCTTCAGTCTGAATGCTTGTTCTGCTTCGGACATCGAAGTCCTCGGTCTCAAAGTCGGAGTCATCCAGCTCCTCGGGAGTCTAGGAATACCAGCAATTTRGTAAGAGCCAAAGAAGGGATTTTGTGGCTTTAGGAACCAGCAAGACCCATGGTTTGTGAGCAGAGAGAATGAAAATAAGTGAGGGAAAGAAGTATTCAATGYGTTCAACAAAAAGATAAATCAGCACCGTATCCAGCTTATAAAAACACTGGATTTACAGGCCTGACCACTCAGGTGAAATGTGATGGGGGGTCCCCCAAATCACACACCACTGACTGAGCAGCTGAGATTTTGCAGAAGACACTAATGCACTCAGAAAAGCAGAAAAATAAAGATTTTTTTATACCAAAAAAATGCTTTTTTTGGGAAATCAGTTTAATGTTAATAGCGTCACTTGACACCCTGAAGCTAACACTGTACACAACTTATAAGGTCTGCTTATCAACCACAGATGTACTCTTTAGCACTATTATGAATCAAAGCATCTATTGAATTAACAACAGATACAAGATATCAAAATTTATTCTTCTCCCCCAGGAAAAGCTTAAAATCTTCGCTAGGAAGAGTCTGCTTTTAAGCTGTAGGCTAAACACATCTGACCTAGTTCCCGCTTGCCTAGATTTCGTTTTTGCTACTGCTGGTCTATAGCTGGCAAAATTTTGTACAGCTTTTTGAGTTTAAACAACATCTGTTTGTTAAAATGCTACATCCTTGCCCGGAGTGGCACTTCATGACAACTCCGCAGAGCTGGATCAGCACAGAACTTCACTGATAAATGAAGTAAGCTGTGATTAATAGATAAGATGCAAGGAAACAGCCTGTTCTACAGCTTTCTTTCCTATAACTTATATTTAAAAAATGTGTTCTGCAACACAGCCATCTTGCAATACACGTGGAACTAAAGGAGGTCACATAAAATTAGTCACCAAAGAGGGCTAAGCAGGCTAGCAATCAAACCTAGGGTGTTTGGGGTATATGCAGGGAGTAGCACATCCCCAAAAGGAGCACAAGGGCACCCGCTCTGGGCACCCCAGGTCCTGTCTGGCAGGGAGAGCAGGACCTGGGGCAGGGACCGTGGCTTGGCCTCCGTGGTGCTGGTTCTCCTTGCACAGCTGCTTTGTGCTTGCAAAACAGAGCCCAGGATGAGCACGCTGGGGCACCCCGGGCAGCTTCATGCACAAAGGAGACCCATAAGATGAAACAAAAGAGGTGCAAGCACAGAGGAGACAGAGCTCCTGTGAAATAGCTCCTATTTAGTCAGGTTGCCCAACTAGCCCAACGCATGCTGTGCTGTAGCAACATCCAGGACACCACAGGCTGAACTCCAAAGCCATCGGCCACCAACTGGGAATTCTTCAAGCTTACTCACGACAGGAAAAATAGGTTTTATTTCTAAGCTCAGTGACCATCACAAAGCATCTGCTCTCAGAATCCACTTACTGTCGTTAAATCAGGGGTCGCCAAGTTCAGCACGTTAATAAGCGAGGCAATAGAGGGTATTATGAAAGCTGCATTAAGGCTACAGAGCATCACGCCTCTGGCTATCAGCAATGCTCAGGTTTATTAAATGAAGTTTAATAATAGTTTAATAAATGAAGTTGAGGTTCGGACACACTTCTGAAGTACTTCACTGAGTGATGAGCAGGTTTTAAGACTGACAACATAAGCTGAAAGTCTTAAGACTGTCTGCACGGGGTAGAACCAACGCTTTTTAGTTCACTAAAGGGGAGCTAGAGTGGAAGAACAGAAGAGGTTTAAGCACAGGAAACTTACTCGGATCATGAGCACAGCTTTCCTGATATCTCGAATACCATCATACACCAGGCGGGAAGCGTCAATAAATTCGTTCTCATCCATTGGCTGAGCCGGGTCTGAACTTAGTGCTTCCACAGCAGCTTCCACTTGCTCAGTAAAACGTGGCATAACTGAATGAAGAACACAAAATAACAGTTCAGACCCCACTCCAACAGCATGTTTTGCTCCAAACTTCCATATTATGTATTACTCATTATTAATTATTCCTGGAAATCGTGCAGTAGTTTCACATAAATTCAAAACATTGGTTACAAAAAAAACACCAACGCTGCAGCTCAAATCTTACCTGCATTTCAATTTCTGCTGCTGTGCTATTTTTCCCCTCTTTACACAACAAAAAAAGTTTTTAACTTTATCACACCCTTCTAGCGGGCAAGGAGAAAACACTGGGGGAAGCAGTTAAGACTCCACGGAATAAAATATAAAGTGTTTATTTACTATTCCCTGGAGATGTATCTCTCTTGAAAGGCTCCCTAAACCCACCGTTATCACCATTAAGCTCAGATTTAAGAAGTCACTGAATAGGGCAGCTTGTACTTCTGTATTGCTGTGACTCACTGCAGACACAGCAAGAGCATCTCACAGCCTGCTCAGCTCTCCAGCGTCACCCTCGACTCTCTGCAGTTGTAATTAAAGCAAAACGCAAAATAAAGCAACTTATCCTTGGCCCAGCCCTCGTGGAAGCAACCTGGATCCTTCCTTCCCCATAGGAACGTTAACAGCTCCTCCAAAGGGAACGCTGGGATTTATTGTTCGGGGTAGGGAGGGAAGGGAAAGGCATGGCATTTAAAAATAAATTAGTTAATTAAAAATCTTTACAAAGTTTACCCAAAACTATAAGTCTCCTCGCATTTTCACCAAAGACTGTGCTGATTTTGGTTGTCAACATTGCTCTCCCACCACCTCCCCAAGACAGGCATGTGTCTCCTTACCAGGAGCCGCCTTCTGCTAGCAGTGCTCCAGCCCAGCAGAAACGGCATCTTCTGACCCTTGTGCAGGAACACAACACGACCTGCCCAGCTCTCAAACCCAGCCCCGCTGCCTGGGACTCGGTCCCTGATTCTCCCTGCACAGCAACCACGTCCAGGCAGCCCTTCCACGGTGCTCGACTTGAAGCCAGCCGACAAAGCGAAATCACCTTTCTCATTTTCCATCAGCTCTGCAAATAACTCCCTCTGATTTCCCTTAGAGTACAGAAATTGAGCCTTGAACAGATTTACGAGGCACATTCGTGTCCATCTGCCCATTCCCTTTCAAGCCACAGGAGCTGGGGCATTTTGGAAGCACCGACTCTTACCTGTATTGGAGAGTAACTTTGTGGCCTCCAACACCTTTTCTGTGTAGACTCCAGGCTCATAGTTATCCATTTCCGAGGTGACAACATGAATGACTCGAGCTGCACGTCCTCGAATGGCACCAGCTGTGCGGTCTAAGCCATCAACATCTTTTTCTTGGAGAGCAATGACGCATTTGTTTACATCTTCTAAAATATGGTTCTCTGGTGGTAAAAAGAGGAGGATTTAGATGGCAATATCTGCTTTTCGACTGCGTRCATCAGCACGGCAATTTCTCTGTCTGACCTGCTCTAAAAAACCTCCAGCCACATGTTGGCAAGCAGTAATTTTTAGGACAGCTCATTAGAACCAGTGAACAGCTGCCCGGCCAGACTGGTTGTCAAAAAACCTGTCAGTCCATGAGCCTCGTGGCATTCAAACTTCTTGTCCCTTTTTGGATGGGGCTTTACAGACCAAGAACCTGAGTCTGGCTGAATTCTCCCCAGACATGTTCCTGCCCTGGACCCCAAAGTTCTTATCCCAAAGCCATGCAAGCCTCTCCCTCCTTCGTCCTACCCGCATGGGGCAAAGAGGCACCGGTCTCAGCAACACCCCTAACCCACCACATCCTCCAACAGAACAGGGCACATCTGGCACATTTCTAGTTGCTACACAAGCCAATAGAGAACATTAAGCTGTTAATCTTTCCCGAAAGTCTAAGACACACATAATACAACAAGGATGAAGGAGGAGAGCCAGCAAAGAGAGGCCTCATCCCGAAAGACAATGAAGCCAAAGCAAATTGTTTGTCATTTACTCTTAAAATATGTATTGCTTTTCATACAGATTTTTTAAATAGAGGTATTTTCTTTAATTGACCGAATCCAAGCGGGATTCCCCAAGAGGGAGGGAAAATCTCCCCCGTGGGAGGTTTTCAAAGGCGCCTCGACGGGTTTGCGGGCTCATCTGAGAAAACCTCTGCATCAGGTCTTGCAAAATCTGTCAGATACCTCGCTCAGGGATCAGCACCAACGCCACGAGGCTGCAACCCAGCAGCAGCACTAGCGCTGCTAGGTAAGGAAGCAACTTGGAAACATTTCTGCCCTGTCACTTAATACAGTTCCCAGCGTTACTTACCACCAACTTAATCACACTACACTGTCAACCTGTGCTACTGAAGTGGTTTTTTTATTCCCCATGCAAGTCATAAAAGAGCCATTTTGCACAAGTTCTGCAGAAATAAGTGGTATATAAGAGCTGACTGATAGAGGATTTTTATTAACTGGTTGAAAGGATTATTGGTGGGAGAGTTATGCTTAAATTACACACAATTAATAGGGAATACTGCAAGACCTCTGAAAGCCACCTGGGCAAAACCCCCACTTGTGAGATGCTCCCGAAGCAGCCCAGGGTGAGCAGGTTCAGCCGAGGGCAGGACGTGGCCCTAAGAGAGACAAGCTCATCAGCAATTTGACAAGTCAGGGAGCAGGCAGCCGAGGTACCAGAGCTTCAGCAGAGAGCACAGGCGGCTGCGGGACGTCAAGCAAGAGACAGACATCCCTGCAAACTGCAACAGCAAAAAGTAAACCATCAATGTCGGGCCAAAACACAGCCTGTTTATTGCTTAACCRCTGTACTGCATAAATTAAGTCACAGGCCATTTAAAAGCCTCTTTGGATTAAATGAACTTAAATAAAAGGCACAGGCCAAACGAGGATGAGTGTTTCAATGTCTGCTGATCACTGAGCTCCTTTCATAGAGGCGAAGGGACCAGGAAGCCCCCTCTGTGGAAGGAGCCTGCTCCATGGGAGCCTGCAAGGTGCCCCAGGGAAGCGTGGCGCTGTCAGGTAGATCTGCTCCGTTGGCATCCTCCCGTGGCACGAGGACAAATAAGAGCTGACATGGCTCCGAGCGCCCACGCCTGCCATGGGCACAAGGGCCACAAGCACCGTTAAGGCTAGGGTGGCAAAGCCAGAGACACAGAGGTTGGTGCTGATGCCATCAGGGATGTCATTGTCATCAGAGCCAGGAGCCCTCACACTGCTGAGAAGTATCTTCAGGCAGGGGAGCAGGAGAGGGAAGCGGCTTTTTGAAGACCAAAACAGGTAGCCAACAGCTCCACCCACCCGAAGGTAGCCTGGAACCTGCTGGAGACGGTGTGCTGGTGGTTCAGAGCCTGACAGAAGGAGTACACGGAGCGAAAGTCGTGGTGTAACAACAGGGTAAGAGGGGATAAGAGGAAAGACAAAGATCTTCCCCAAAACATAAATCTAAGAGCAAACAATCTGGGTCAAACTGAGTTGTCACAGATGTGGTTGGAGAAGAAATACTTGTCTGCTTATGTGCACTTATAAATACATTATTCATCTGGTAATGAGTAARGACGATCACGAGGCCCACGCGGCGCTCGCTCAGAGGCTCTTACAGACGAAGGAGCTCAGATGCGATGGGTACCCTCTAGCTCGAACCTCCTTTGGCACCACAGAAAGCGAGGGCAGCAAATAAAGTCATTTTTAAAGCGTTTGAAAGGTTACACAGAAAGCTTGAGAACATGAAATCTGACTGACACAYGGTGCTAGCAGTCACTGTACTGAAGATCAGAACTGGGCACCCCAAGAAAGGCAGAGTATTAAGGAAAGGAGTGGTGAGGGTGGCAAGAATTGCAGAAAGCACAGAAGTTTCCAAATCCGGCAGATCAAACAAAGAAGTCTGTGTATTTACACACAGCTTGAAGAACGGGAGGTACTTTTGCTGATGCTGAAAGTCCCCACACTGCAAATTGCTCGTGGTTGGCAGCGTGCGGGAAGAATCTTTCATCTGCAGGTCTCCTCCTCTACTAATTCTCTGTGCATCGATGATGAGCTMCTGCCAAACTGTTGTCCTCACTAGGGCCTTTCTTGTGTTAAGCTCTTAATAAAATGCTGCAGTCTGTAAGCTTTCCTGCAGTGTTCAATCCTCAGGATTTGAGTACCTTTAGTCTTAAAGGGAGCCATGCAGCAAACACTTTTGTTTTTCCTGAAGTACAACATGCTGTAGGAATGTCACATATATATGTATATATGAACACAAGAACCCTTTCATTTCTGCTTACATTACGCTCAGTAGCTGGTACAACCTCAGCTATGCATCAACATCTTAATAACCTTGGATGGTTCTTGGTATAAATCACACTTGTCACTATTTTATCCAAAAAGAAGTTAAATTTTTTAAGCAGAGAATTGGAGAGGTGGCACTTAGATGGAAATCATTCATCAAAGTTCAAACAAATCAAAAATTCTTTATTGCTTTAATATTTTCCCATATTTTCTCTTYGGGAGCTGGGCAAATACACAGCCCATGTGCTGAGTGCACTTGAGCATCTCAAGTTCTCTCCAACTACTGCATTCCCATGGCATCTTTTTGGGTGGCAAGCACGCAGCCGAGGGAAACCCTCTCTCCTAAGTCAGCGTGTTAGTGCCTTGGAAAGGAAGGGTTTCCTGTGGACTGCCAAGCTGGGTATTTTACAGAGCCCTTTAACAGGGCAGCAGCACCGCAAGCTGCCTGCTCCAAAGCAGAGCATCCACCTCTCCAAATGGGCCAAGGGAGGGAGGAGACCTCTCAGCTTGGCACAGATGGAGCCGTGTTTGCAACTGAGATGCAGCAAAACAGCTTTATGCAGGATGCTTTCTCATAACCCGAGTAACACCTTTTCCTCTCCCAAACACGGGCARACTCCAGATGGAGCCACGAACTTCCATGCACAATTCTCTCTAAAAATACTTGCCCAAAATAGGCTCCTCACAGCTCTGCCGTTTCAGCTGCCGATACAACGAAGAGCATGCAGAATGAACTGGGACATTCAATTGCCCAAGAAGCTTATGCTTCTCATTTCAAAGATTTGTTTTTTTAATTGAGAATCCAGGAAACCACAATACAACATGCTTCATTATACTGCTGACTCTTAGCAGAAGCTTAACTTACTTTTTCTTTTTCTTTTTCTTTTTCTTTTTCTTTTTAATTAAAAAAAGTCTTTCCATTCAGGACCAGATTTTCACTTCTACATTTTCCAGGCCAGCTATTCCTGAGCCCACACATCTTCCTGTGAAATAGTTTGTGACTACTGGAGCTTTTGGATCACTTGAGATGCTCAAGTCTGTTTGCACTAAGAAAACGAGACCCTCAGCTTGCAGAGGTAGTTTGTGAAAGCGAATGCAGACAGAATTCAAGCAATTGCATCACGTTTGTCCTCTAATTACATCCTATCAGAATTAGCAGAGGCGAAAATAAAAATCCCCTACCATTTCTAGGGCACAGCAACTACTAGTACGTCTTTATCAATGATTCTGACAAACCAGACTTTCTTGGCAAGCACTGTGCCAAGTGATATGAATCTATTATGGTAATTCTCTGTTCCACTTTACAACTTCAAAAACCGGGCTAAACATTTTCTGTATGAACAGTTTTATTTTTATGAAGCCACATCAACTTATTCTGAGACTGTTCTTTCTTTATTTAAGGCGAGTCTGAAGTGAAACGAGTGGATGGTCTTTTTGCTAGTGGCCTCAGTACTACCAGTGAGGTTAGTCTACAACACGGTAGTTCGTGTATAGCTCCGATAGCCTGAAATATAGAGACATAAAGTGTCTTTTACTACGCTTTAGCTGCTCTGCCTGCTGACATGTAAATATATATATACATTTACACATGCGCATTGCCTAAATGTAATGACAGGTTTCCACAGCACTTGCTGCACTGAACTATTACTGATCTCGCAGTGTAAAAATACCTTTCCTGCTTGTGCCAGAAACTCTATTTTTGCGCTACGCTCTGCGGAAGCTCCTGCCTGCCAGGTGAAGTGTCCCCATGGCAGCCCTTCCATGGGACACGTGGGACTCCAGAAGAGCTGCAGCCACCGCACGGCTCGGGGAAAAAGCCCAGCTTTGAGCACCAGCATTTCTCAGACCAGCCTCCTTAATACCTGACACAGCCAGGAAGTCGTCGATGGAAGTAATGTCGTCCACGGCGTCGGTCAGCACCCGGACTTGCTTCTCCCACTGCTCTTTGAAGAGATCCATGTTCTCCTGGGCTAGTTTGCTCTGCGGTTTCGCAGCCAGAGCTAGCGCGGCATTAATAACCTGCAAAACACCTCCTTACTTTTAGAATATACCTCAAAACAATTATTTTCCATACGTTTATCCAAGAAACACAAGAGCAAACAAAGCTGCTTTATTAACTTCTGGGGAATGCAATGCTCAATTGCAAGCGTGTTTATTCTATGATTCTCCCATCCAGCTCACACCTGCTTCCACATTTATTTATGGCTACTTATCCCATGGCAAGAACACCTTCACACGAGCCAGTTACACCTTTTTCTAACAGCTCATATGCACAAGGTGTAGCTTTTTGAGAGCAGCCTGTGCTAAATATTTTAGGCAGGATGTCACCTCGTACGCTGCAGGCTGCGTCTCCTAAGCTACTTGCCAGAGCCTGAGAAAGAAGGTCAAAAATGGATTAAACTCCCACAGTTTGAAGGAGAAACGACGAGGACAGTTTTCTATTTATTTGCTTCTCCTTAGATTTTTACTCTCTACCTAGTCAGTAACTTTCCTAATAACCTAAACTTTACAAAATGTGTCTGTGTAAGATCTGAGTTAGTCACAAAATGAGCAAAAGAAAGGCTGCTCAGTGCTCCTTTCTCGATACTCCTCGTGACCGCTCTSCCCTTCAGCTCCCTTCAAACCCTCTGCTCCGTCGCCGCTCTCTCCATGTCCTCCTTGGCYTTCCTAGGTGGTAGAACTATCAAAACCACGGCCACGGCACAAAGYTTAGGCCACATCAACTAATTGGCCCATTGAAAAACTGAAGAAAGCAACTAGAAAATCTCCTGGTGTTTCTAGCTCGTGCTCAGCTGTGGAAGGAAGCTGGATGCACRCCAGGCACCGGGCACCAGAAAGCAGCCAGGGCAATGATAACAACCCTCCCCTGGCTGCCAGGCACCTGGTAGGTTCAGGAGAGCTAACGAATTTACATGTTCAAAGTGTAATTTTCCCTCTCTACTCAAGGCTCTATTAATATCACAAAGTTGCCGAACAAACGCATGGAAGCGGCAGATGTTCCTGGTTCTTGCAAGAATCTACTTTTTCCACCCGATTCACTTAAAAATGTCACAATCCGTTTGAAAAAAAAATGTGCAACTCACTAAACRTGGAAATGATGGTGATGTCAAACACACCATGATGGCAGTGAATGAATCAGACAGGAGAAGTAGGCTGATTCCCCCAAGGGATGACAGAAATCAGCAGCGACCGAGAAGCACCTCCAGACAAGTTACACTGCGGTGGGAAGCCCGGCACATCCCTGTGCTCCTGGCCTGCCTCGAGAGGCTGAAAGTTTTGGTCACAAATTGGAATGAGTTTGATGGATTTTACAACAAGGGCTGATGTGAAGAATTATTTGGCCTGCCTGTTAATCTGCTCAGCAGAACCACAGGCACGAAACCCACCTTTGAAATTCAGCAATAATAAGCAGCATTGCCTCTGTCTTTCAAGAATAACACACGAGTTCTCTTCTGCTTCCCCTTCCTCGAAGTATACACTAAATTTAGTCTTTCTGGGTAAAGCAGCTGCAATAATCAGCATCTCCTTGGAGGCAGGTAATCGCTCCCAGCTGCAGTGCAGGCTGCTGGGCATTGCTCTGTGCTGTAACCACGGCTCAAGTCCCAAAAGCTCTGAACAAAACCTTGCCAGACGCAAGAGAGCAAAGTTCAGAAACTCAAGATCAACTGGAAGCAGCCATTTTAGAACAGGAAAGTAGTCCTCCGATTAAGATCCCTGTCCATAAGACCAGACAACATCATTTGTTGTCCCCAACCTGATTTATATAATGCATTACCCATCCATCAATCAAGCTCTGGATGCTCAAAGCCTTGTCAAGACGAATCCAAATAACGAATGTCCTGGAAACAGAGAGGGTAAAACAGACAGCCCTCCAGAAATCTGCTCTTAGCTGTTATCTTACTAGTAATCCGAACTACTGAGACAGACAGAACGGTGCTATSGAGGCTTGGGACACTTCATCCTCCTCTCTGTTGCTACAAGACCTGCTGGCCAAGTCCAGACTATCTTTAAAAGACCTGAGGAGCAAAAGCAGCAGGCGAGGTCTCCGTTGCAGGTGGGGATGGCTTGGGCTCAGCAAGCAGCCTGTTGTGACAGAGATGAGAACAAGGTAGTGGTGGAGCATGAAAGGCTAAAGGCAGAAGCTGGAGACCCACGTGGCTCCGTGCGCCCGCGYGGGAGCTCCAGGCACCAGATGCAGCTCTCCGGGCAGTTCTTCTCGAGCACATACCAAGGGTCCACGTGCAGACACTTCTAGCAGGGGGGATCAAAGCTGTCACCCCACCAGGTCCGGGCAACTTCCCATTTATACAGGCAAGTTAATCTGGACGTATCTCACGCGTTTGTTTGGGGGAAACGGCTCAGGGACCATCAGCACAATTATCTATACAAGGAAATAGATATTCGAGGAAATATAAATACATTCATGACGCCTGGTATACAGAGCAACCGATTTGTTTTCTGACATGCTTAGATACAGATGACAAAGGGATGGGAACATGGCATCTTATATAGTGGCATATGTGGTGGGTGGCAGRGACTTTGAATGCTTTATTATTCAAAAAATGAATGCTTTGGGGGGAAAARGGGGTAGGGAAATGATAAGGGATTTGTTAAAGCACACCACTGCCTCTCCAAAGACCTTGACACCTGGATTACAAGAATGCACTTAGAATACAAATACCTCTTGCAAGTAGAATATACATAGCTCCCATAATGGGAGGAACAAGGCAAGAGTACTTGAAAAGTAGCAAACTTCCACGCAAAACACTTGGCAACTTGGGAGAAATATTTGGTATTTCAGAGCCTTTCTAAATTCTGCCCGGGAACTGCGATCGCAGTGACTCACCGGAGTTGTGCAAAGAGAAGAATCTCTGACATTTGCGGATTACCCCGAAGGAAGCCGCGTGTAACGGGCAAGCACGCCGGCCTGGGCGCTGCTCTGCTTCAGCTCCRAGGTTCAGAGGGATGGCTGGATGCTGGGGAGGGCGGCTCCACSCAGGGAGGGAGGCTGGAGCAGCTCCCTCTGCCTCTCAGCTGACCTTGGTGGCACCTCTGCTAYGTTTCCTACCTCGATACCTCTGGCAGCTGCTCGGACCAGAAGCTCTCTTCAAAAGCGTGGCAGTTCCACCACAGAAGATATTTAGAACCTTAAATACACTTGTGGGCACACCAACCCCCTGTACCGAGTTACCCGGCAGCATTCAGTTCCCCAGGATTGGTTTAGGACGGCTTCCAACCTCATCTTTACGGCCACCACTTTGAAAGACTGCCAGGAAGTCCCACAGAAATCTCTCATTTCAGTTTGTTGCTCTTCCAAAGGACAGCTTTGATCAACTATTTTACAWGGCCAAAGAAGAAACCTCCTTGGGAAAAGACAACTACTACTATTAGCTATTTATTTTGCCTTGCAAGCCTTACCTGCTGCACACTAATACAGGCTGAGTGCGTAGCACACAGTGTCTCCAGGTCAGCGGCTATAACCAGTATATATATATTTTTGCAGGGCTTTCTACTCTGGACACTTCTTCCTGCACGTGATGCTGTTTTCTGGTTCAATTTTGCTCTGCCTTCCTTTAGTTTCAGGGTGCTATTATGCCCCAACAGGGGAGATTTTCTCAGCCTTGAAAGCTCTAAGGCAAACACCCATCCAGCTCCCTTTACTACACAGTTTTCCTTTACAACTAAAAAAAATGGTTTTCTGAAATAATTCTTCTTCCCCCCCCATTTTTTTCTTTTCTTTTTCCAAAAAGAGATGGTGACATACAAGCTTTTCCATGGTGTGTGGGTTAAGAACCATAATGGTTAGTTGCAAGGCCTTCAAAACYCATGGCATTTTGCATCTGATTATAAAAAAAAAAAATCAAAAAACCACGCACACTGGGAAAAAATGCACTCATCCAGCAACAATCACATCAGAGGCAGTGGGAAATGGGATATACACAAAGCAAATCCCAGCTGGGACGAGAAAATCATGGCTTTACCTTGGAGCGTTTGCAACYGGAATGTGCCAAGCAGCCTGCGGGATAAAGCTCGCTGCTCGCAAGCCTCCACGAGCGGTTCAAGAGGAACTATTTGAGGCTGAGCAATGGCAGGAGCAGTGATAGCTCTTGCTTTTTACTTCTGGAGCAGCCTAAACTGCTGCTGCTTTCTGCTGCACGTCTCCCCTCTCGCTTCTCGCGCTCCCTGGCAGATAGAGCGGGACGTGGTGGGAAGCACCTTGCAGGGCCCTGCGCCAGCCCGGCTGCTGCAGAAGAAGTTATCAGCTGAGGAGGGGGCGACAACGCGGGGCACGGAAAAAGAAACATCCAGCTCTGACAGATGGCCGTGCTATTTCTTTAGGATAAGCAATGTAAGTGTCAGGCTTAATGGAAATAGTCTCTTACTCAGATTGTCAAAACTGGCAGTGGCACCGCACGCTCGCTCATCTGCCCTGTTTTATTGCTGCCTTGCAGGAAGGAGAAGYGATGCTGCCCTGGCCATCCCACCCGTTGGTCTGGAACTGGATGGAGCAGAAAACAAAAGGCCAAGGGAGCACAGTCTGGTGCTCTGCAAACTTCTTTTTTTCCCAGCCTTGGAACCCAAAGGTCCTATATTAGCTGTGCCCAAGCGAGCCCACATCTCCCCTCACTCGGGTGGATTTTAACACCTCTGTTCTTTATTAAAACACAGCGTGTCTACTAACATTTTGTAGGAAGCTGCTCCCATTTTAATGCAACACAGCCTAGATGCCACAGTTAGCCCCAGCATCCACCCTGCTCACGTCTCCTTCTCTACTCCTAATTCCATTCTACTGAGCGGGCACGGCAAAAGGGTTCAAAGCAGAACATTTAAGTCACTTCCAGTTACATCGAAGCCCAGGCTTACATTTGCATGTCTACATGGACTAAACCCTCTACGTATTTCAAGACAGCTAAAAGCACTCTGCAGACACCGATGAGCTGAAATGCCTGGAAGCAAGACATACAAAAGGTTTTTGTGCATGTTCTCCAGATGAAGTGGTAGTGACCACCACGTGTAGCAAGGCCGAGGCACCAAAAGGAGAAGGAAGAAAGGGAGTGCCTGAATTTCCAGCTCTTTGTTCYATTATCAAAATGTTCTTTGACCAAATTACAACTTCTTGCCCTGCAACTTGCTCGCAGAGCTACTTCAGGGGTCTCTGCAGAGGGTATTTACCCTTGTTACAATGCCCTGACGACTCCCAAATACCCGCCTGGACTGCAGGAACATTGACCTTTTCCAGTTCAGCTTACACTGCTTTTGAAGTGACTTACTATTACATATTGTGCGGAGATAAATATAGTGTATTTTTCCTATGTATGGAAAAGCATTCTCTTCTGTCTCCAAGGATTGGTATTATACTACCACTCAATGCAGAAGCTGGAAGAATTTTGGCAGCTTCTTTTCTTGGTTTTCCATTTGTGTTACTTTGTTTTGCATTTCACTGAGCTGAGGCAATGAAGCTTCAGGGGCTTGGGGGATTGTGCATCTTGTGCAGAAGCTGTTCTGCTGCTGCAATCCACAGAGCACCCTGTGCCTCTGCTGGAAACAGATAGGCCTTACGTGCTCACACGCCTCTTCCTACGGAACCGAATCCCTTTCTCCTGTCCCTGGTTCTTCCCGTGAAGATCCAAAGCATCTGCACGGGTTTCTAATGCTGTCTTTCTGCTGACCGGTTCCCTATCCRGGTCTGACTTCCTGGTCCCTGTTGGCTCCTCTCCAGGATGGGCCTGCATGACACAGAACTGCAATCTAAGCATTCATTTATTTTTCTTTCCTTTGAAGATTTTGACTCGATGCYAGAAGAGCCCTTCAACCATCCACAATTAAACCAACTGGAGATCTATCTGCTATTTAGTCATTCAGAAAAATCCTTCAGTCTTTCAAAAAGAAGAAAAAAAATGGGACAAACTGCTTGATATGAAGTCTCTGATGCAAGGAAAATGAAGTTATCTCCTCCACCAGCCACCAGTGAAGTGGCGGTAACTGGAGGCAGGGGAGACAAGGAGGAGGGAGCCTGCAGGTCATGTTTGTGGTTTGATTCATCAGGGGCAGTTGGAGCTTGGTTTTAAGATGCTGAAACTTCTGACAAGAGCCTTCTTGGAGTTCAGAAGCTCTCTGTGTGATTCCTCGGGCTTCTGTAACTTGTCTGCAGTGTCAGTAAGCGGAATCAGCACATGTAACCACCCGCCCCATCAGAAATCCATAAGCAGCAAATTGCTTTTCAAGTATTTGGAAATTGGAAYGTAAGGACGTGGAGCAGAAATTACTAAACAAGATGTTAATATGAGAAGAGCCATTTTTTAAAAGTGTAATTTAATCCAAGAACTATCTGAAATCCATTTAATGGGCTGTGCAGAGGATGCTGACCTAAGTCAGACACCTCTGCAGTAAGAAGGCCAGTGCGGAGTGAACATGGAATGGATGGGATGGGAATGTTGCCTGAGGCCCCCCAAGGTTGCTCAGGACAAAGACTAATTGCAACAGCAGAAGTTTCCAAAGGCAGAAAGGAGACGTGGGCTGGGAGGGAAGGATCCAAAGCTGGCCCTACCTTGCAGAGGGCAGAACAGGCTCCGAGTTCCTCCTTGGGGAAGGCTGCTGACATGCCCTGCTCCCACTTCCCAGGAGACACCCTGCTCCAAGGGCCACAGGCTCCACACGGCACAGGTGGCAGCACACACAACTTGCTGGAAATTCTACAGCCACAGTTGCTGTCTAAACCTCCCAGGCTGACTGCAATTTGGTTAAAAGCCTATAGATGAACTTTATGGAGCCTTCAGAGAAGTCGAAAGTCAACATTTAGCTGGTAAAAGCAGCCGCAAGCGACAGCAGACTGTCACATCAAAAGGCTGGAGCAGTAATCTTTCCTTTCAAGAGCTCTGCTAGCGTGTTTTTTACTGTTGCTTTCTAAACACCTACAGCTTGTATGATCAGAAACATCGGTATGGTTAAACTCCCTTCTCAGACATGTGTAATGCAAAATGCTGTTAGGAAACAGCTTTTCACAGGTTCTTAAAGCAAATACTTCTTGGAAATAGAATTCAGGAGCCAAAGCTACAAGTGCTGATCCAGGTTTTCAGGTTGAAATAAATATAATTTTCCCCTACTTTACCACTGGCAAGCTCTACGCTTGGCAATCTCAGCAGGCAAGGAGAACCTCCCCCAGAACTCTCAGTGTGATGGAAGCACAAACAACTATTTCAAAGCTTTCACAGGGGAGCTCTTCCTCTTTCATTTCCACCAGGAAAGACAWCTTCAGTGTTTTTAATGGTTAAATGCAGTGACTGAAGAACGTTGCCCCTTCCCCTTGACCACAAGCCACCAAGACATGATTCTATATAGATGCTGGCAAGTTGCTCCTGCTAGATGCTGGACAAAGTTCTTAACACTTCAATACATTGACTTTCAGCAACACGTGCCCTCCATAATTGAGGAAAGAAAGGATTTAGGCAAGCTCCTACACCAAGGTTTCATGAGGAAGGCTCACGTGGTCTGGTAGGGCTTTCAGGGTGCTGGTGGCCCCTATCACTTTGCAAGCCAAGCCCAGGGCACRTGACAGCGGCGCCAGTAAGTGCAGCCCTCGCTCACACTTTTTTTTCCCCGAAATATCAAAGGGAAGTTCTCAATATTTCATTCCCTCTTCAACTTTGCACTGAATTTTGCATTCACGGGGGATTCACAAACCGTGAAGACGATGTTACTCTACCGACATCTCCGGAGGACGAGCCGATTTTCACTAACGTATTCACAACGAGCCAATCTAACCGCTCTCCTTTGTAGACAGCTTTCAGATGAGCAAATTTCTGCAGCGTTTTTCTTCAAAAGAACTAAATTCCAAACTTCAGAACATCTAGGCCCACAGCTAACACTGGTAACGAGTGATTTTTTCCCCATCTTCCCAAGTTTAACCRAACCAAATAGCTCCAAGGGTTCCTCGCTTCCTCTTCCCACAGCCAGTTCAAAAAGGCTTGTTATGGCAAGGGACTGAATAATTGCTCTATCGGAGACACAGCTTTTATAATTAACTCTGTAGATTGATTTCTGCAGAAATCGTTCTTTAACCACGAGCTCCCTCCTCCCAAAATGGCCTCTACACATCTAAGCTATTTAAGAGGTTATCTGGAGACTTACTCGAGTGCATTAGACATCAGTTTGATCTTTGCAATAACAGCAAGTGCCTTAAATCAAATTTCATACATCCTACCTCAGTGTGACACTGATATATTCAGTTTAGTTYCAAAGACTGTTGTAATTAATATGTGGTTGGACTTATTCCGAGCCCAGTATCTTCTTGGGGAGGCACTGGGAGAAGCAATGAAACTTAAATGCAGATAATGTTGGAGCAAATCTGTATTTCATACTTAATTCACAGCTCTGTTCAGCCTGCTGCCCTAAAAGGATCCAAAGACAAGCAGTGCATCTCATCAGGAATAAACTGTGAAATTATCAGATATTTGCCTTAAAAAACATACTATGCTCTTCTTTATATCTACAGGCAATTAGAGCTTCTCCAGAACAGTCAATATTTGGGGCTGCTCAGTGACACTGTATATGAGGATAACGGCTCAGCCCGGCACGAGACAAACTTGGGCCTTGTTAGGAGAAAACACAGATGCCATTTGTAAAAGAGCTGAAACAAGTGCCCCCAATTATCTCTCAGGATTCACAACATGTATAAATACTCAGAGCATTAAGGAATCAGCTGAAGAGCATGTAATGCAATATAAAAGCACTCTTTCAAGTGCTCTGAACATCTATAGTGTCATTTACTAATCTCTTGGTGACTAGCTTAAAAACCAAGGCAAACCTCATGTTGGAGTACCAGAACTGGAGGTTTGGCAGTTCAGGCAGCCAACGTAGGTAAGGCTAAAAGCAAACAGTAATTTCAGAAGCACGGGCGTTTGTTTGGGGCACCATGCCCCAGACAATCATATTCTTGGGGATAAGCACAAGATTATGAGACCTGGAACAGGGGTCTGATCCCTAAGTGGGAACTGCAAAGTTCCTCCTGGGATGAGAAAACGTTCCATCCTGGAGGATGGTAAAGAATCTGGTAAAGAGATGAGGGCAAAAAGCTCTGCTGCTAGGCCATACATTGCAGCAGGCTCCATCAGAGCTGCATTCAGGGCCCTCTTTAAAGAAGAGCAGGGTGTGTTGTAGATTTGACCTTCCTCTTGTTTTACAAATGTTATCAYGAGGGTTAATACTGCACTGCAGTGCTCAGTAGCTCATTCAAATATCCTAATTGGGGCCATTTAGGAGATCAGGACTGCAACAACAAAAGAGAACAGTCTAGTGCTTATAGGAATCTAATTTTCTTGACTGCATGAGAAAGTTATTAATTAAATCGTGYCTTAGCCAGATTCAAACTCCTTAGGCAAAGCCAGTTTTACCCGAGTCTAGTCCGTCAAGAAGACTTTTCTGACATGTTCATGTTATACTCAGGCAAAGGACAGTTCTGTAATTCGTGTCTTCACACCACGTTTCTGTGCGACGTGAGCACACACAGCAAGCCAGCGGAGCGTCACCAGCTCATGGTCTAGCAGGTTGTTGAGGGAAGGCCAAGGGAAAGCAGAGCCACTGCATAAAAAGAACCTGCGGAGCCGTCCACATCATTGCCTGCTTTCTGCCATGTGCAGAAAGTTTTGATCCCTACCTTATTCCAGCACTGAATTTCGCTCTCCATGTATTGTTTCTATTAAAGGATGCCCAGTACAGCAGGTCTGGCTGCTTCCAGGGGAACGGGTCCCGAAAAAGACACCAAGTGCTCAGGCTCTCTTTGAAGAGCATCTCCCAGTGCCACTGCTGGAGACAGAGCACTGCCCTAGGCTGYATCGCTGCCCGTCCCACGCTCCTACACCTTCCTTACCTGGGGACAGAGGGCTTCGAGCTGGCTGGCTGACATGCGGACCAGTTTCACACCTTCTTCGTTATTCGAGATGGAGCAGGCCAAGTTGGCAACCTGTTCCAGGGGTGGGAGAAAAGACAAAGCAGAACTGTTAGAACTGACTCCTGTTTCCCACTGTAAGACACTTTTTACCCTCCCTGCACAACAACTGGTACCCCTCAAAGAGACGCAGGCTCTCCACATTTTCCTTTTGTTCTAGCAAATTCTTATAATCCACAATGATATTTGATCTAGCCATAAAAGAAGATCAGGACAGGCAGGTCCTTCTCACGTACAAGAGCATCATTAGCAGCACTCTAAGTAACGGTTAAAACATTTAGTCCAACTCAAGGGTGAGAAAGCGGCAATCACACAATTAAAAATAACAACCTRACTCCTCAGCATCTGAGGATTAATTATTGCAAAGCTTGTAATGGTGCGTGCTCCCAATTCTTCTTAAAGCTTTTCTTTATCATTCTTCTCGGGAACGTTAAGAACTTGGTGAGAGGCTTAGCGAGGCATTGGCGGGCACAAGCAGCATAGCAAGGCCCAGGCTGCACTCCTGCTGTGCACAGAACTTGCCTTAGCTACTGCATGGAGGTACTTGGAAGTCCTGGCTTAAATTTTCAATGCACTTCTCATCCAAAGACTGCAGCATCCAAGGGCTGCTCCTCCAGCCCTCCACTGGTGCCTTGATTTGCTGGATGAAACTATTCACCGATGTCGGCAGTCTTGAGGCTCTGCCCGTAATTCCTCCGAATTTAAGCAGCATCTCGTGAAAACTTTACTTGGAAACCTTGACCTGCTGCACAGCAGCATCCTTAAGTAGGTCATCTTGGCACAGGAGACCTTCTATTAACAACTGCCTTTCAAGAGCGCGGGAAGGGGACAGCACGGAGTCTTTCAGTAATGGAAGATAATCCTTGTATGGGAGCTGCTCCCAGGGGAAGGGCGGCTAAAGCAAGCTATGTTTCTTGGTTGACAGGTGAGTGACAAGCATGTTATTCTGAGCCATTTGAACACAGAAAGCGGTAAAAATAGTACCAAGTGCACTCAGATGAACACCGAGTACTGTCCTTTCGGAGACAGAGCAACCTCCAAARAGGAAAATAAATAAATTGCCAAAAAAAGCAGTAAAAGCGCTGCAAAAGCATCACCATAAACCAGCATACAACGCGAGTGAACCAGATTTCTCCGCACTTTCCTCCAAARGCTGGGAAAATGCTCCATGTTAATTAAAAGTTATCCCATGCATTTGCACACAAACCACTTGGAAAGGGCACCTGCAGCTCGATATTTTGCCTTTCCACCCCTCTCTCCAAGCCATCCCACAAGGRAGAACACATCACTGCCCCAGCTCCCGTCCTTCCCACACCACTAGAGGCTAAGGAAGCGTGTCCTGGATTCCATCATTAATTTTATATTAACAAAAAGCAAATTCCCACTACAAAGCACACGCTTTCCTCCTCCCCTCGGCTCCCAGTTGAGTTGTGAAGGTGCCAAACCACGAGCGCTCGAGGAGGACGTTTCACACGCTGCCTTGCTAAGCAAGCAGATGCAGCRGCATACATTTGGATGAAAATAAACCCCAGCTAAGAGAAAGGCCGTGCAACATCAATACACCACAGATAAAAGCATGCTAGCTTTCAGAAGTACCAGTATCTCATCCTCAACTACTCCCCATCAGCCTTCACAGGAGAGAGCAGCATATTAATAGCTAGGACTGAAGTTACAGCAAGTCTGCAGCTGGTTGCRAGGCTGTGAATGTTAAACCCAGCTCACCTGAGGCTGGTTTCATTCCCTTCTGCCAAGCACAAGGAGCACTGGCTAACCCCCAACTCTTGATGGAGCCTTATGAGAACAGGATTTTACTTTAAACGTGTTTATTTCCCCCCACCACAGATTGGCCGTGCCTTAAGTCCTTGGTTTGCAGTCTGCTCTGCTTTATGACACTTTTGTTTAGAGGCTCAAAAGTGAAAAGACAGTAAGATGCCTTGATTTACAAGTCAAAGAGAGATTTTGTTGTCGTTTGAAGCAGAAGCTGTATTTTTGAGAAATACCAGTTTGCCAGTATTTTTACGGCCCATATTTTCATGTGCTTTCTGCATCCATGGCAGCAGCTCCAGTTTCTAGAAGTGAGAAGAATACAAAGCGCCAGCGAGCACAAGCCCAATAAAAACTTGTTGAAGCGCCACCAAATCAGTCTCTCCCGTGTCCCGCGATGCCGCGGAGGCTCTCGAGCCAAACCTGATGAATCGAGATCGTACAATACCCAAGCACAGCCTGAATAGAGAAGCAGCTCATAATTGAGTGTCCTCTTGGCGCTATTATGAAATTTGGGGGGGTTTCACACAGTCATTTTTCCTTCTGAATACCTCGCTGATGGCAATTTTTCTTCAGGAATTACCCTGGTGAGCTTTATGAAAGGAGAGTTGCACGTCAGTGACCGAGAGGTCCCATCAGTCTAGTGCAGCCCCGTCGCTGGCTGCTGCCTCGTATCCTACCTCTGCTTCTGCAGCCCTCCACACTCGGGCACGCTGGGCCAGGGGAAGGCTGTTTGCTTTGGCAGGGTGGGTTTTTTTCCTGCCAGATTAGCACGCAAACTCACAGCAAYTTGCTGAACAGCAGAGCAAAGCAGGGAGGCGGTGGCGGCGGGGCCTGTTTCAGCAAGCTATGGGGCACGGCAATAAAGCACTTACGGCACCGCTCTGCAGGCTGGTCCAGCCAATCACTCCCACTCCTCCTAAAATTCCTATTTTAATAAATTGTCAACTATTAATCAAGTAGTAAATCTTATTATAGCATCACATCACAATTATGTATTTTGAAATGTCATTAATTTGCGGGTGCTCTGTAGTATGAATTCTCAGACCAGACTTCAGCTGTGCTGGATGGGTACATGATGAAGAAACTGAATTGTTAAAGCATCAGAAAGTCCAGCTCATTGACACCTGAGTGATGTTTGACAAATCACTGCAAGCTCTTATCTATGAGAGAAGGATAAAATACTCCTGTCTGGTTATTTGGCATGTACATGTAACMCACAGCATTTGGTAGCTGTGATGAAGATCAAATACAACCAAATTTGTTGTTTTAAACCAGGCACCTGGAAATCCTACACATTGCTGAAACTTCCCCATGAAAAGAYGCCTCAAGCACGCAGAAGTTGCAAGTAAATCAAATGCAAATGGACCATTTTTTCCAGCTTTCCAACAGAAGAGCAGACCGGCATAGTAAGAGGTCAGATTTAATTTAGGAAGAACGCGAAGGAGCTACTGAATTCCCGCTCCAGTTGTTCCTTSGTGCCATTCAATAGCGTCAAGCACCGCCAGCACCAAAGCACACAAAATACCTCGCAAACGATGCAATCAGCCATAACCACTAATTTCTGGGGGGAGGAAAAATCACAAACGCCCAGAGAGATGCAGACTAGAGGAACGAGAGCCGCTCAGCTTACAAATACCTCTCGTAGTCCCACGCAGGGCCAATTAAAAGCATCTTTTTGATGCARTCTCAAGGCTCTTGCATTTTATAGAGTGCACAGCCATCTCCCCGAGACTGCTTCACATATCCGAAAAGGCAGGACTGGCCCAGGGCTGCTGCCAGTGTTTGGATGAGTGAGCTTCAATTCAGCCCCCAGTGACAARCCCACCAACCTCAGCGAGAAAGGCGGAGACGCAGCCACTTGAGCGGGGATCCTTGCTGCAAACTCAGCTAACAAACGGGTGCCAAGTAAAACTCAGGGCTTGATGAACTGATCAGGGAAGTGGGGTTTCCGCATACAGATCAGTTCAGGAGACTCACCGCTGATGTTATTAAGGGTGACATCAGAGGAGATGATGATGCCTTCAGAGGAGGCAGCACTTTGCMGCTCCTCTCCAGAGCAGGAACAAGTCATTTGTAAAAGGAACCGGGGAAGGGTTTTGTATCATCTGCCATTGAGGGAGACTTCATTGCAAATTCTGGTTATTCTGCTTCTTCTGCAGTTACTGATTTAATAGGGAGAAGTCAGGGTATTTTGAAAGAAACGTTTCCCTCAATTAGCAACGACTTGTCAGTCGACACGGGATCTTTTCCTCCTAGGATTTCAAAGGCTGCCCTTGCAGGCTATATTCCAGTTTTTGCCTTGTATGCCTGCATTGACTTCAAAGGATCACCACCAAGTCCTTCTACCTTCTTTACAGGTCACTTTTAAAAGGGTGTCTTCAAAAAATCAGAAATCTAAAGCCCTGTTATAGATGGGTGCTCAACGTGACCATCCAGCAACTGCATAATAGAAAAAAAGCAGGTTCTGCAATTCTCTATTAATGCACAGTTTATTTAACAACAAAGATCACATTTTCCTATGCAGGAGACATACACGTATTAACTGAATTCCACTTTCATTTAAAACTGCAGGTGAAAAATCTGCATTCCAAAAAGACATGAGTTTTTAGATAGTTTTCCCAGTGAAAAACTTAACTATTCAGTTTAACATTACCCAGGATCCTCTCAATTAATGCTCACAAATCTTTATGCAAAAATAACATGGGAACATTATACATAGGTAATTTGGGAATTTCAACAGCACGGAAATAAAGATTTTTCAAAGATGTTTGTTGCTTGCATTTTAATTCCCAATGAAAAGTCAAAATGTTATATTCTTGCTCTAGTTATACTGTAGTTTCTCTAGGAATGGAAATTCTCACTTTTGAGCAAGTAAAATCACCCATTTGAAACTAAAAATAAAAAAAGAAGAGGAATGGRTATGCAACCAACTCAGCATTTTCTTCTTGATGACCTGCTGAAGAAATTGCACCCAATATCCTCATAAAATTCAAGTTCTCAGAGCACATTTGGTTTCTTCCTGCTCTTTACTAAGAAAAAGGTCCAGATTCATGTCCCGACGGCCAGAGCCCATGAAGGGTCATTTGCCAGCAGGAACAAATGTCCCAGCCAAGGTAAGTGGCAACTGAAGACTAAGAGGAGATGTGTTAGTAATGTAACTTCCACCTCTCTTGAAAGAAAGGCTTTTATTACTCAGTAAGTCCACATATTTATTAAATCACTCATTGACCACAATATTCAAGAGATATGTCAGCATTTTAATGTCTGCTCCTAGTAGGTGTCACACAAAGGAKAAGAAAAACCCGCATCCTATCTGCAAGGTCTATAAAGTCACCAGTTTTGGAGCAACAGGGCCCATTAGGATTACACAAAAGAGCTTCATTTCCTTAATGAGGGATGGTAGGGAGGGCTTTTGGCTCRAGTTCTTATAGATTCTGGAGCAGGATATTGAGCGTCCCCCTGTGATTTTGGTGACTTGAGGAGCTGCAAGTGGCAGCAGCTCCACAGGAGCAACCTTTCAAAAGCATGTTGTGGACAATATAGCCCAATAAATTAATTAAAAACAGTAAGAAATATTAAAAATCAAACAAGCCACACACAGAGAAAAACTCCAGACACAAAGAGCGAGGGGAAGTATGCACTAAAATTGGCATAACCACTGTTTGCAGAGCCCTGCAAACTTACGATTATCCTTACGCTGAAGATGAGAGCAATTTTAATTTCAAGCTTCATTATAAAAGCACAGAGGGGAAATTCTCAGCCAGATGGAACAAAACTGGCATGCAAAACGTTTTCAGACTTCAGAAGACAACGAGAAACAGGGAGCTCAGGTGGTTGTTATTTCAACAGACTGACACCTGAAAGAACAACCGGAGATACGGGCTGGTTTTGGTTGCATTACAATATTCAAGCACTGGCCTCATATTTTCAGAGGTAACGTTCTTTTTTGGATGATSAAATCTCTTAACTTATAGCTGGTAGACTCGATCTGGATGCACAGAAGTCTAGTTAAGGAAGAAAGCTTGAATCTGACTCTTGAATATGAGCAAGGCTCTTTGAAGAGGGCTACTACATCAGCMGCAGAAAATATATACACAGCAGGAGAGTGCTACTTGTACAGGAATACCTTTATTTTTGGATTGTTAGACTATATCCATGTATCAGACAAAATGGAAATCCGATTTCACTCAGATCGTGTTGCATTATGATCTTCCTAAAGGCTTCCACCTTGGTGCCTACCATTAGCTGTTTGAAACAGTTTCTGGTGGTTCAGACAACTGTTCATGGCAAGTTTAATGGGAATTACACGTACAATCTGCTCCTGAGGAAGGCAACAAAGTAGTGAAAGGAACGAGCTCTACATAGGCTTCAGGCAACTCCTTCATGATCCTATATGACTAATATTCCAATATTGCTAATGAACAAGATGATGAAAATCCAGACATGCACCAAGGCTGTTACTTATATTATTAAAATTAAAACATTTATGCCACAGCTATAAATGTTGTATCCAAAAAGCTACTTAAAAATGCTATTAGTATTAAAAGATTCAAGTGTCTGGGAGAGGAATTAGTTCAGGCTTTTTACCAACCTCTAGAAACACTCCATCCACAGCACCAATACGCAACTGCACTTACAATTCTGACATCTTTTATGGATTTTCCCTTCCCTACTATATGCTTYCATCTGTTTTCCAAAGGAAAAAGGAACAGAAGAAATAATTGGGATGAAAGAAGGACGTTAATAAATGCGCTGAACGACTGCTACCAACTCCTACCAGCCTAGGACTACAACCTCCTTGGCTTCTCCCTTGGCCCAGCATTTAAAAACCATCATTTCCCCATTAGTTTCTCTGCCAGGTTACTAGTCACCTTGATCCCTCTAGGCACATTTACTAYGAAATCTCTCAAGAAATAATATCCTGAAGGTTTGTCTTCCCACTCCTCTTACTCTCTGCTTTTTTAATCTATACTATCATTTTACAGACCTTAYCATACATAATTTAGTAGAGTATTAGCACATTGGCCTCAAACTCGCAGGAACAAAAGTTACCCTGTTAAAAGGTCATTTGCTGTTATTTATGCATGAGGTATTAYATAAGTATATCCAGTTTTGCTGGAAAATGGATGAGCGGTTATTTGCAGTGGCTTTCCTACTTTGCTGATTATGAATGTGTATTAGGGGAGCACGTTCTACGAGCAGAACTTAATTTATTTATGAATTAGTTGACTAATAAAACGAACTGGCAAGGGAAGTGTACCCCTTCTGGAAAAGTGTCAGATTTTTAGAGGGCATATTAGAATTATACTGGTCATTTCGAAGACATTTGTTTTAAATTGCTGCCTGGGTTACCACTAGACAAATTACAAAACTCGTGCCCGTTCYTTGGAAGAGATATCCTGCTATGCACCTCTCAGATGGGAAATTCCAGCAGGACTAACTCTGCCTCTCCTCTCCACACCACACCATCCAAGATATCAATACTAGTTCTCTTCAAAATGAAAGCAAATAAAAGCCCAATTTTGGCCTGCAAAGGGGTAGGGGTTCTYCTGAAGTATCTTGCTGAGCTGGAAAAGCAGGTGCTGAGATGCCATGATGAGCACGGCAGGACTATGTTTGATTACGACYCTAGCCAGGTAAATGCTGGAGATCACATCCCATGGATGCAGAAGATCATCCCAAGTCAGTATTTGATTCTGTTGTCCAACGCTGTATTCTCTYGCTGCACTTTCACCCAGGCAGAACCCCTGTCTTTCAGTATTGGCACACACCTTAGTTCCCATTTTAAGGCCCTCCACAGTATCTTTGATATTAAAGACAAAGGAAGAATATTTGAGGAATGAGAAACTAGTCCACACCCACCGTCAAAAATGGTAATTTTATAAAGTTTTTCCAAAACTTTGGCCGTCAGTTGCAAAATAAACCCCACAAAGGCAATGATCTTGGGAGACCAAATTGCATTTAGACTCTTTCACGCCATCCTTCATTTTTCTTAACTATATAAGAGACAGAAAAAGTAAGTGCCCAAGCGAGTGATAGCTCAAAACCCACCAGATTGGCAACCTTCAGCTATTCCAAACCTTTTAATGTTTGAAGCCATTCTCTAGATGCCCAAATGCTAGCTATAATTTTAAACCTCGAGCTATGCTTTACCCATTTCAGAGGTTCTAAAAGCTTTTCACATGTAAAAAACTGCAGCAATTTGGCTCGCTGGAGAACATACAGGCTGCAAGTATGGGCAAATCATGACGAACTGTAATGAAAGTGTCTAAGTATGCAAAGCTTTTAGCTTCTGGAGAGTGATATTTTTAGATTAAGGTCTGAGGAATTGTTCTAGAATACAGGGCTAGACAGTCAGGATAACAGAAGGGGAAAATGTCAATGAGAGAGGCTACAAATAACTTATGGAGTTGTGAATGCCCAAATGTGATTCTTTCCAAGCAGGCAAATTTGCAGCCTACATCTGTTCGAGGGTTTTCACTGAAGATGGGAAAAATCATCTCTTTATACACAAGATACAACCCAGTGCAGAAAAAAGGCACAGAGTTTTCAGCYGAATTAAAGCAAGCGTGAAAATGGATGAAACATCGCTGAGAGCTTTCGGCTTTCTGTCAGCTCTGAGAGAGAAAACCCCAAAATTCGAGAGAAACAATTGATGCTCCACCTCTCCCTGTACGACAGGGTTACTTACTACAAGAAGTTACAATTTCCCTCCTTCCAAAATGTTCCCCAGCAAGGAAACGGTTCTTCCAAGCTTTCGCCAGGACTCTCCTCACCTGCCTTCACCCTTTCCTTCAAGGTCTGAGAAACCTTCTAATTAAAACTACATCGTGCAATGCARTGACAAGTCTACAACCCAATTTCTAATTTCGCTGAAGCGTCAGTACAAGTTTCTGTGTAACATTTACGGCCCTTTTACTTTGCAGAGAACAGGTACAAGCACCATTAGGTCGGCTCCGTCGAGGTGCATGAAGACAACCTGRGCAGAAGCACCCTTCAAAGGCCAGGACAAGCGAACACGACGCTTCAGGATGCTCTAATTTCTGCAGAAGGATCTTTCTTTGGGAAGATGCATCTTTCCTCAGAAGCMAAGTTCCAGGTTTGAAAGCCAGGGCTACTTTGTCCCATATATAAAAGATGCTGGGGCAGGAGCCTGTGCAGGACAGCTGCAGTTAGTGACCCTTGCACAGCTCACGAGGCAACGTAACTTCCTCCTGCCCTCGCTGCCCAAACGCGGTGTCGTTAGTTATTCCTGTGCGCTGCATTCAAAAGGGCTTTGCTATTCCTCAATGAAACTCCTTYAGCACAACACAGGAGGAGCGCGAGCTGCTTAATGGACTGTTAGCAAACAGCAGTTTTGAAAGCTGTCTTTGAAATGTATTATTCAGTGTAGAAAAACCAAGGCAGGTCTAATTATATTATTTACTGGTTTTCATGCAGTAGTAAAGCGGGATAAGGAGGCTAAGTGTTTCACTGAGAGAGAAACAAAGTAAATGGAAGCCCWTTGTGCCACTGATATCATATGGCTTCTGGAGGAGAGAGAGACCCCAGGCAATGCCATTTTTGTGGCCAGGACCCCTCTCCATCAAACCCAACCGTCCTGGTTTTAAGCCCTACAAAAGCAGACAACGCTCTGCTCCCAAAAAGGAAACGTTTCAAACAAAAACACCCAAACCCTRGGCCGGCCTGCCCAGCTTATTCATGCTTTGAGGGCCCATAAACATCCTGATCAGCTCAGGGGCAAGAGGTCTTCATGCCAACCCAAGCTCAGGAGTGTTGATGCCTGCCCTGATGCGTAGGAAACACTCATATATTGCAGTCCCCTCTAGTGGATGGYTTTCAAAGAAAGGGTTTTTCAAGAAGTACTAAATCCAAGTGTAAAGTGATCTGCTAATCCAGGCTGGGGCTGCTCTTGTCGCCCAATCTTCTCCTCTTCTCCCGGCTGCTGCAGGTGAGCTCTCCAGCCAAGAGCACATGGCAATCCACAAACACCATTGCCATCCTGACGGAGCTGAACAGCAATGTTATAAATGCAGCACAGCCCTAAATCTGTCTTGTGCACCAYGAATTTGACACCACATGCGAGACTGCGGAGGCTCTCCAGCCCCAGAGACAGGCTCTGCAGGGGTGGTATAAAGCTCTCTATTCCCCTTCTGTCTAGAGAGAGAAGCTGGGCATATGTATTAATCCATCTGTATTCATGGGAGAGGTTTATAAGCCATCTAGATCACGCTAGTCTATAGCTAGAAATACATCTCAGACAGCAAAAGCAATAAGCAAACCTCCAAAAAGTTGCTGCAGCAGCAGCATATCATTTGAGTAGAGCCCTTTGATGCCAGTCAGAGGTGTTGCTTAATGCATACATGAAGGGGAATATTCTTCCTTGAACGACAGCGTGTTTGGCAGCAGAGAGCTTCTGGAAAACTAATTTGCACCTTSGTATTTTACACACAAGGTGAGGTCAGTAACCCTCTTCTTGCACGCCAGTGACGGCCACGCATCGCTCTTCAGGAGGCAAAACTGGGAAGGACACCCAAGAGGTGCTGCTGTAACCACAGTCAGGAAAGCAAAACCCCTTTGATTCATAAGTCTGATTGTGGAAATCATTTAAATCTGTCTCAAGCAGCACGAAAGCAGCCAAGATGAGGCCAGCAGATGCACGGATTCAATTAYAGTGCAAAAGCGGCACAACTCGGAGAGCAAAAAATCTTCCCCCGTATCTGACTCTACAGATGGCTACTGAGGTTAAAGTCAGCTGGTTCCTCAAAGGGTATTTAAGTGCACACAGAGAATTCCTGAAGTTTACTCCTAACGCCACTTCTTTTTTGCTCMATAATTGTACAGGTTTGACGCTGGCATTTAGCTTAAACACACACAAAACCCACAACGAGAAAGCTACAGCAACAGGATGTTACCAAGATGAATTTGTACAAACATGGCATGAACTTAAATTTCTCCTCACAAACGCAGTATGTGTTGCAAAACAATTAACTTTAATGGCTGACTAATGGATTTTAATTAAGACAGGTCAGTCTCATTTACGTTAATCTTCCTAGAGATTAGCTTTATAGTCTGGAGTCAAATTCAGCTTGATGCCCTTTTGTTTCTTCATTTGACAACGATGGCGAGGATTGATTTGGGTTGTTACTGGATTTTTTTACATTAGTTTGTTCGACACGTACGCAAGCAGATGTTTGTTCTGAAAAGCCTCACACTAAAGTCCCGTTCATATGCACTGTTATTTTACTGAGGGAAAAAAAAMCAAATAATGAAAAAAAAMCATTCCAAACTTCAAGCAACAGGTCAGATCATACAGCAGCAAACTGATGCTCGTCTCCCTCTCTCCATTGGGTTTTCCATCTCCAATTAACAAAGAGAGGTAAGAGCATAACAACGCTCTCAGGCTMCACAACCTCTAGGATCGCACGAGCTGCACACCAGCAGCTGCTGCTTTTTCACAGTCTTGCCATTTTCATCATTTTAAAAGGTGCCTACACACAACTTTGTTGCAAAGTTTGCTGCTTGGTTCAACACAAAGAGGTGTTTTGCCTAGCTGTGCCTTCATTTAACAAGAGCTAATTTCATTTTAATTTGTCCCATCTTACCTCAATCAATTTATTGGCATGTTCACGGAAAACCTGGGCATATTCTTTAACTTCTTTCTCATTCCCATTCTTGGCAGCTTCAATCAATACTAAAAGGGGAACATTTGTTTCCAGAAAAGAATCTGATACGTGGTCCATAACAGCTTTGCGGAGCTAAAATATAAATAAACGGAGGAGTTATTTTTCATCAGTCTTCCAACGTTATTTCCCTCTCACTGTAYTAATATGCAAAGCTAAAACTGCTTTGTTGCTGATCCTTTTTGCTTTGTGTGACCAAGGCTTTCCCCCCACTAAGTCTTGTCTATACAGTTCTTGCTTCAATTTAAATTAAATCTCCTTAAAAAAATGGATTAGTTACGTGAGTGCAAGTCACCAGTTTGGCCACAAATATTGATTTAGCAGCTCATATTGGTTTTGTCTGAGTAAATTTGCTGCATTCTCTCAGCTGATTAAATAACATGCTGATTTAACTTGTTTTATTTTGCTGCTRGAATAAAACCATTTTTTGAATAAACTTGATCCCACATTTCCTTGCAGAGAGGAATCTGCTGCTTAAAAAAATCAAGAAAATTAACATTACATAAGGACTGTATCCTATGGAATTTATGTTTTTTTTTAAAAAAAGCTCTCTGAAATTAAGATCAGCAGAATGATAAAACACAACTGATTACTTCTAAACTGCATAAAATTTATCCCTCTCCCCTTTATATGGTTATGGGAGGGTTTACACTTCCCCTCCATGTGAACCAGGCACTAGAAGCTTTGAGTATTCAACTGACTACATACAAGCAGGCAAGACCATTGCCAAYGGGACACAAACCAAGGGTGAATGGATTTCCAAGGGGGAATACGTGCACAAATGCATGCATTTGTCTCGACAAGGATTAACTTTAAGCATTAACTACCTGTCTGCGTAAGTCTCTGGTCTTTTTGGTCATTTTATCAATTGCAGAGTTCAGGGCATCACTTCTTTCTTTGCGTCCAGCCTGGAAAACAAGAGACAGAGAGGGGTAAGCAGTGTGTTCAGGGTCTCAAAGGAAAACTCATGTTATTTAATTCAAACATGGTTTCAGCTTTTTTATTGCGCCCTCGCTTTGTTTCTAAACCTGTTGTGCAAGGTAGAAAGAACCTCTCCATGTCCCTAATGCAGCACTGCTGTTCCCAGTAGCTTTGGGCAGCAGGGCRTTCTTTTACAATGGATGATTTCAGCTTTAGCACTTCCTGGCTTCTTCTCAACAAAAATGATGGTTTCACAAGCCAGCCAGAGACTACGATTCTTTTCTCCAAGAAATCCACCAACTATTACATGGTTCAAACCACATCTCAAGTCCAAAACATCTCCCCGATCCCGTGCAGAAGAGTCCTGCTTAAATCCTGAGGCTTCTGCAGTCCCCTCTATGGAGAGCACCCAACTCTCAAGGTTTGCACTGCACGTGCTAACTCCACAACCACCACCTCCAAATGCTGTTGAGCAGCCACAGGTCTAACCCTCAAATCAACAATATTAAAAGGCAAAATCCTTACAAGAAGACTCGCTGGGGACGAAACCCACCATGTGCTCGGTGACTGCCCTGAGGTTTGATGCAGCAAGGCTCCCATGCACAACATCGCTGAAGAAAAAGGGGGTCCAGGAAGCAGGAATGACTCCTCCCTTCATAAGCAGGTTTTGGGCCCAAAATATTCTAGATCTGTGTCAATTTGGGAGCACCGGATAAAGCAATAGTGTCCCCTTATAGCTTTGCTGGGAGCTTTCTCTTTACATTCCTCAGTTAGGATGCTCTGGAGTCTGGGGAGTTCAACAGTCCAGTGAATATTTGTCACCTCCCTAATCAAGTAATTTGATTCCCAGCACAAAAGACAACKGAAAACTGTCTGGAACGAAAAAGCAAAGTGGGTTCCAGCTCYGCCAGCCGTGTCAGCAGGCCCGAGCTGCTCTGCTTTCCACTGCACGCTCCAAAAATCAACGCGGAAGTCTCTGAATAAAGTGCAAATTGCTGCTACTTATTTTGTTGAACAGTTTGTTGTTCTCGTGCTTGGAAGACATGGTGGGGAAAAACAAAAAGCCACCAACCCGAGCGCGGTTAGGCTGGAGAGCACTCACGCAGGCTGCACCGAGGGCCATCTCTTCCCTTCCTCTCCAGCCGCAGTCSTGACGTGCCGGTGGGTTCTGGCCTATTTGCAGGCCTTTAAGCAAAGAAAAGGCTCCTCGCAGGAGGGAAGACGCCTAACGTCTGCCCGATATCGTGGGGCAAACTGAGGACCTGCTAGGAGACACAAATCTCCAACTCCAATGCCCGGTGCTTTCCAGCGTTCCCAGCATTTTTACCTATTGCAACGTGAGCACTTTAATGAAACTTCAGCACTCGCCTCCACCCTTTTTATCCCCAGGAACATGGCTGGGTACCAGACATATATTCAGCTACCAGGTAGGACGCCAAACATTCAGCTGTTCCAAGAAGTGCCATTTCCCTTCTCCCCGGGTGCACCTGCATTACCATTTTAATGTGAAACGGGAGCAGGTTTTTTGAAGCACATCAAGCAGTCGCTTCCCCTTTGCTGCCCTGCAGTTTGCAGCACAAAGCAGGCTCRGGACACGTGTACCTTTCATCCACTAATGGATGTCCAGGCCACGGGACCAGAGCACAGCTGCCCCCAAGGGCACTAGCCAGGATTATCAGGGGCTGATTGCACCCTGGCAGCCCATCTTTGCTTACCTGGTGGGACCACACTGGTCCTTCATGGGATGAGCAGCAGAGCCTCTGGCTGTTGAGCAGGGTAAAAAATATGGTGAAGATTATCCTAGACTGTGACAACCACCTCGTCTACGTTCCTGCGTGTCCAAACCCCAGGACCTTCACCCACCAGTTCCTCACTACAATTCAAAAACGTCGGAGCAAGTTTCTCTCCAATATAACAAATCGTTTTTAAAGGCTTAAAAGCGTCCCCAAACCACGTCTGGGTAATCAGTTGTAGGAATCAACTACCCTTATTACAAAAAAAAAATATATAAAGTCCTTATTTCTGGTCCATACTTCCAGGGAAAAGCCAAATATACTAATGATGAAGCAGCCTAACCATGAGCTGCTCTTACGCTCTGGATTAGAAGGACTAACAGTGAATTCTAAATATTCAAATACTACTAATAGGATTTCCAGATATTTAGCAGAAAACTCCTCTGCCTTGGGGGGAGCTGCAAGCTCTGCAGCCACCTGCACAGCATGTGGCCCTCGCAGACTCACGAGATTTCATGTATCCCATTACCTGCAGTTACCGTTTGGTATTAAGATAGTACAGCTTTGACCAGGCCCGGAGATAATAAAAATGTAGTACAAATATACTCCAAGTTTAAATAAGATCTTTAACTAAGAGGTTAGAATAGGTGTTAAGAATTGATCCCTTTGCCACTCCCTAGGATCTCTGCTCATCCAACGTTACTATCCTGYTCCAAAAGCAATACCAACAGTCACCACCGCATCCTCGCTGCTGCAGCGCTTAGGGTTATCCCCACGCTTTCTCTTTCTAATGGCTTAAAGCAAGGGAAGGGGATTTGCATAGAGGGAGAGTCATTATCACAGTCAAAAAAAGCATTCCCSTTGTAGACCTGCCATCTGCACAGAAAGAAGAGCGAAGTGAGTTCTCCTGCAGCTACTGATGCTCCAGTCTAAGGCTGACTAATTCATAAATGCAACAAAGTGGAGAACGCTGGCGATAAGTGAACGAATGTTATCTTAAAGCAACAAGCTCCAGCACTTGCATATATTACCAAACAGCTACCTAGAAATCCAASCTTTTGCAGCTGGAATTCTCTTTAAAAAATTCCAAAATATACCATGGTTGAAGAGTTTATCAATAAAGTCCAGTCAACAGACTGCAAAGGGAGCAAACGAACACAAAGGCAGAAACCTYCATCACCAAATTTGCTGTTCCATCTATTCAAATCATGCTCACATGGCTACCAAAGGACATGGGGTCCTCTCAGCCAGCGCCCGGCCCTCTCGTTACCCTACGTTGTTCATTGGGATGASAGTCAGGTCACTGAGCCCAAGCACAGCCAGAACTCTCTCTCCCGGACGCGGCCCCATCGTCACCTGGAGCAAAGACAGCGGCAGGAACACGTGGCCATCACTCCTACCTGCTCCCKCCAGAAGCCCCCTCAGCACCGACGGGCCTTGCTCGGCCCCCATGGGGAAGTTCTCCCTAGTTGTGCATAGTCCCGAGTCATAAGTGGCCCCACCAAGGAGAGYCCACCCGGGCACTGCTCCCRAGGAMGCCTCCCACAGGACGTCAGCCTTGCCAGWCTGCAATGCCAGCCACGCACTGCCCTTCTGCTGCCCCATGATGCAGCCGTTCCCAGGAGACCTTCCCAGGTTTCCAGCACATTCCCAGGAGGATTCGAGCACGTTCCCAGGAGGGTTCGAGCACATTCCCAGGAGCTTTCGGCAGCTCGAGATGCTCTCCTAGGGGACGACGGGCTGTTTCCGTTCCCCTCGTGCCGCATGGGGCCTCCTCCTCGGCGTGCCGGTGCTGGCAGAGGCTCCAGATGGCACTGCAACGTGGKTTTCCCCGGCGCGCAAGCAAGTTTGCAGTGTTGGGAGAAATGCAACGCTGTGAACGTTGCAAGCAGCTGGGGGTTCGTCCCAGCTCAGCACCCGAGCCCAGGGAACAACTCAATATTAGTGAAGAGCCTCAAATCTGAAAAGGAATCAGCCGTAGCCTTTTGGAAAGAGCTCTTATTTCACAACTAGCGCACATAAAAAAAGGTTTCACCACGAAAGGCATCCAGAAAGTTCCTGTTAACAGTTTCCCAAGCAGGAAACACACCAGCAAGCTGCTAAATAACAGCCCYGATGTGGTTGAGAGCCAAAGCCTTTGGTGCTCCAGCAAGCAGGCAGCCTCTCGTGGGTCTGAACACCAGCTCCTACCTCTGCCAAATGCTGCAGTCTGAAGGTGGGAGGAACCTGCCAGCAGATAGCGACGCTAAAAGACAGAACCACTCGCCCAAAATCTAAATTCAGGCTCCTGGTGATAATGTGAAGAGGTAGCACAAGATGGTGGCAACAGGTGATATTAGAGCTTTTTTTTTCTCATTTTATTGGTTATACCCACGCAATGTTCTTTATAGAAGCTACAACAATTCGAATGGACTCTAGAAAGCAGGATTTTGTAGCAGGCGAGCGGCCCTGATAAGCACGTTCTCAGTTCCAGAAGGCAATGGGCAACCGATGGCTTCAGACTGAATTCTGCTTGCAGGATTTTATGTTTGCAATGTGAATACTAGGAAGAAAGCCTTTAAATACATTTGTGTGATTTATTTGCATGTGTTGCTTTCAACCTAGAGCAAATATGAAAATGCTTATTAGGCCAGRGCAGTTTAACTTGCATGGTCTAATTTGCTTTATCATTCAAGCCAGCGGCACTCTTAGTGTCGTCTTCTACAGTTCACCTTCTCCATCCTTTCCTTGCTGCTTCCTATGTCCCTTAAGTTATAGCCGTGCTCCGGAAAGGACAATCCACGGCCGAAATGACGTACTGCAATCAGTGCTGTAATTTAACTGGAGGACAGAGAGCAGGGGCAGAAGGCGGCAGAAAACAAGTGCAGCCTAAACGTGACTACCTCAAAGGGACCAAAGTCAAGTCCCGAAAGCAGGTGGCCTTTTCCAAACCTCCTTGTGGCACAATATGTCTTGGCCCCTCCTTCAGAAAGGGCAGTTTGTTCTTCTCATTCCAACTCTCGAGACCATAAACGCCATCTCACTGTTGCATAATATTTTATAATCTATAACATTGCTGCATGTTGCAGAGTGAAAATAAGAGACGAGCCCTTATTCAAGGAGCTGGTAGAAGGGAGTAAATACTCCCCCAGGTCTCATTCCCACTGGAGTCAAGGCCACAGCGGCCTCACCGAATGGTGCCCTGTGTGCACAAAGAGGGAAAAACATGGATCAAAATCCAGAAAAGTGTTTGCTCTGGATAAAGGGATAACAGAAGTTAGAGACGGGGCTGGCCCGGGGTACCAGGCCCCCTTGTCCACTTGGTGTCAAGCGGCTGCAGCCCCATGACAGCCTGGCCCAGGTCGTCCCGAGGCCCCAGTAGAAGCGATGCCCGCCCTTCCCTGCAAATATCGCCGGGATAAAGCCCACCGATCACTCCGAGCCCCCATGGCAAACACCAGGAGCCTCCAGCTCCTACACTCCAGCCCCAAGGAATAAACCAGGAAGCATAAAATCAAGTTTCTTAGGGGGAATAAACCCCAGATTTCCTAGTTTCCTAACCACACGCTGTGAGGAATTGCTCCCGGGTCCTTATGCAAGCTTCCCTTTTCTTCCAGAAATTTCTCATCGCTTCAAGCAGCAGACCCCGAGTGCCCCGTGCTGGGGCCGGCTGCGCTTTCCGGTGGGCCCCGGTGCTCGGGCCGCGCAGCTTGAGCGGTCCCGACGGGCTCCCCTCGGCCGGGCTGCCCTCGTCCCGCTCGCGCCGCCGGGCGCCCCTCCTGCAGCGGCAGCCTCGGCGGGCGCTCCAGCCCGCGCCGCCCGCGCTGCTCCCCGACCCAATCAGCTCACGGCGCGGGGGAGCCGGGGCGGCCGCGAGTCCTCCCCGCTCCTCAAACCACGGCGCCGCGGACTCCGGTGGCGGCGGCCGGGGCTCCCCGCCGCCCTTGCCGGGGTCTGCAGCGCGCGGGCAGGAGGCAGCGCGCGGCCCGAACGCAGCAAAGCTTCTGGAAAACCCAAACAAAAGGCACGTCAGCGGTGACGTCAGGCCCGAGCCCGCGCTGCTGCGCGGCCGCGGCACATAAGCAAAGGCGCTCGCTGCCCTGAGGAGCTTCCCGGCGAACGCCCCCATGCAGCTCCGGGAGCCGCGCTCCGCAGCCGGCCCCGCTGCCAGCATCAACAAGTGCGGAGCGGAGGGAGGCTCCGCGGCGCCACYGGAGCTCGGCGGCCCCAGGCGAGCGGCCGGCACGTCGCGCTGAGCGGCGAGCGCCCGCGGGGTGAGCGCGGCGGCGCTTCCCAAGGGAGCCGCGGAGAGGGCAGCGCGGGCTGCGCCTGGCACCGGCTGCCCGCGGACGCCACGGCCGGCGGCGGCTCGGAGGCTGCCTCGCACCCGAGCCCCTCGCAGACTCACCGCGTCGAGCCGGACACTACGACTGAATGCAAGCTCCAATGTGCTCAAAAGAATGGGTAAGTCCACGCGATCCTCTCTCTCTTGGGTACCGAATGAACCGCTCTGCTCTCGAGCAGCCGGGAGGTGCTAAAGCAGATCCTTTTTTCTCTCGGAGACGAACCTTATGAAAAAGGTTTTCGGATTGCGAGCCCGCAATCCTCCCTAGCGGCGCTAACGACTCGCTCCTAACCGCAATATCCAAGTAGTCGGTGCTTAGCGTAAAGTTGTTTCTTGCTTTTAGCCTTAGCTTGTCAGAAATGCATGGAAAATGTTTTCTGCGGTGCAATCGTCCATCGTGATGTTCAAAGTATACTGATGAGGATATCCTATCTTGTTGTTTCCCTAAATTATATTCTGCAGGCTTACATTTCGAGTGGCCATTAGGGGCTCGTATGCTGGCAGCACTATATGCAATGAGTATGGTTTTAAAAATGCTGCCTGCCTTGGGCATGGCTTGTCCACCAAAATGTCGCTGTGAGAAGCTGCTCTTTTACTGTGACTCTCAGGGGTTTCACTCAGTGCCAAACACCACTGAAAAGGGCTCTCTAGGTTTGTCTTTGAGGCACAATTATATTACTGAACTTGAGAGGGATCAATTTGCGAGCTTCAGTCAACTGACTTGGCTTCACTTAGATCATAATCAAATTTCTACAGTCAGAGAAGATTCTTTTCAAGGACTGTATAAACTTAAGGAATTAGTCTTAAGTTCCAACAAAATCTTTCATTTGCCAAACACCACTTTTAGCCAGCTGCTTAACCTGCAAAATTTGGACCTCTCTTTTAATCAGTTGTCCTCCCTGCACCCRGAGTTGTTCTATGGCCTTCGCAAACTACAAACCTTGCATTTGCGTTCCAACTCCCTGCGGACTATCCCGGTCCGCCTGTTCTGGGACTGCCGTAGCTTGGAGTTTCTGGATTTGAGCACAAACCGCTTGCGAAGTTTGGCTCGCAACGGCTTTGCGGGATTAATCAAGCTGCGGGAGCTGCACCTCGAGCACAACCAGCTGACAAAGATTAATTTTGCTCATTTCCTCCGGCTGAGCAGCCTGCACACGCTCTTCTTGCAGCGGAACAAAATTAGCAACTTGACGTGCGGGATGGAGTGGACCTGGGGCACCTTRGAAAAGCTCGACTTGTCGGGAAACGAAATCAAAGCCATCGACGCGGCCGTTTTTGAAACTATGCCTAACCTGAAAACGCTCCTCCTGGATAACAACAAGCTCAGCACGCTGGACTCCAGGATCTTGAGCTCGCTCACGTCGCTCACCATGGTGGGCCTCTCCGGCAACCTGTGGGAGTGCAGCCCCAAGATCTGCGCGCTGGCCACCTGGCTGAGCGGCTTCCAGGGGCGCTGGGAGCACTCCATCCTGTGCCACGGCCCGCAGCACACGCAGGGCGAGGACATCCTCGACGCCGTCTACGGCTTCCAGCTCTGCTGGAACCTGTCGGCCGCTGCCGCCACGTCGGCGCCGCCGCCGCTGCCGCCGTCCCGCGCGCCCACCCCGGAGCTCACGCAGCGCACGAGCTCCTCTCCCCTGCACATGGGAGACGAGGAGACGCCGACCACGGCGGGCATGGCGGTCACCACCGAAGAGCCCTTCCCCGAGCCCAGCAACGCCATCTTCACCCAGAGGGTGATCACAGGGACAATGGCTTTATTRTTTTCTTTCTTTTTTATCATTTTTATAGTGTTCATCTCCAGGAAGTGCTGCCCTCCCACACTGCGAAGGATCAGGCAGTGCTCAATGATTCAAAACCACAGGCAACTGCGCTCCCAAACGCGGCTGCATATGGCCAGCATGTCAGACCAGGGACCCTACAATGAGTACGAACCCACCCACGAAGGACCCTTCATCATCATCAACGGCTACGGACAATGCAAGTGCCAGCAGCTGCCGTACAAGGAATGTGAAGTATAATAGCGAGGCGCTGCCGCAGACCAGGAGCAGAGAAGTCACCTATTCTCCCAGCGGAGGGGAACCTACGGCAGATTCTAGTTTTTACAAACGTTGACATAAAGCTTAATTTTCCAAGCCGACTTAATGGAAACATTTGTTTATGGAGTGGTGCCGTATTTTTAAGTTTTTTTTTTAAAGAAATAAAAAAAAAAAATCCATACTATTTTCAGTGTTTAAGAGAAAGAAAAAAAAAAGCAATGATGACATTAAATTTGCACTCCTGCTGTTTAAAAGTCTAAAGAGATGCTCACCTCAACCTGTAAAATGTTTCATGTTATGTAATTATATGACTGTGTGTAAACGTTTATACCGAAGTCTCCATATTCTACTTTTTCTAATGGGCACAGGCTAAGGAAAGGCTGTCAGGTGGCTGAGCTGAGGTCTGGGAGGAACAGCCGCTCCGCTTGTTCCTCCGCATCCATCCGCTCCCAATCCCACACGTTCCAGACGGCTCCGTTTACTTTCAAGGCAGAGCTGGGGGCTGCTTTTCCGGCTGGGAGAAGGTGCCCCGAGGCAAAAGGGGAGGCAAAGAGAAGCAAGGAGCAGGGAGGGGATTTAAAGCGCAGCGGGGATATATAATTAAATAGGTTGCCCTACCTCCGTGCCGATAGTTTGGCTGGCTTAAATATTGCTCCAAAAGAGGGAAAAGAAAGAAAATCAGAGAGGAGGGAGCAGTTTGCACCATCACGGGTTAGGGAGGACGACTGCAGCGCTGCTGAGGGAGCAGCTGCGGAGCCTGCTCGGGGAGCCCGGGTGCAGCACGGGCTGCGGAACGCGCTCCGTTCTTCCCGGGCTCCGGCTGCACCCGGGGCTCCGGCTGCACTCCGGAACGCTTCTCACGAGCCCGGGCTAATTGCTCACGGCTGAGAACAAACATTATTTCAACACCTTTTCATGTGTAAATACCCTCGAGGCATTTTTTTTAATTAAAAGCAAATAGCAATTGCGGGGTTAAAGAGGAGAGCGGAGGAAGGAAGAAGCCTCTCTTTGTCCCCCCTGCCAGCCCTCCCTTCCCCCCCAGCTGAGCTTCCTCCCGCCTGGAAGCTCCTTCCATGCACTGACCCCCTCCCCGGTTTCTCGGGAGACGCCGAGAGAGAAGCTCTCGCCTGTCCCATTCCTCGGGAAACCCTCAAATCTTCCTCAATTTCAAATCTTCCCCCGGTTGAAAATGCAAATCTTCCAACAAGACAACACACCGGACTCAATTCATAGAATAGTTCACTGAAAAATGTTTCGTTTTTTAACATGGGACAGAATCTAAGCTAGTACGCTGTTTAAAAAAATATATATAAATATATATATATATATTCCTCCCCCTCGCTCTTAAGGAGCGCTTCGATTTCTTTACCTAGAAGTACCATATTGCTATTTATACTATATTATGAAATTATATGTAAATATTTGCAGATCTATGCAGAGACGGTGGCACTGAGTTGCCACAGGGGTGGGGGGGGCTGCAAAGGATTACATTATTTTTAAGTCAACTGTTCGAGTATTGTAAACAGTCTAACCAAAGTCTAAAGGACCCGAGGGATGGATTTTTTTTAATACCTATATATAGAGATGTACATGTATGTATATTTAAAAAAAAAGTGTCGTGTCAAATGCTGCAGTGTTGAACAATGACCAGCACACACCGATGAAGAAAAGAAATTCCTCACAGTGTTGACATACCTTGAGCAAATCAGTAATTACAGTATGCTAATTATGTGTTGTACCAAACTCTTCTGCAAACTTTTCAAACAGAAAAAAAATCACTGCATAAAAAAAAAAAACCTGTTTGATATTTCACTCTGCTTTTATATATCTGTATTATCACTTAGTGAGGTATTTAGGGTGCAATTATACAGCAGTTTGATGTTTTATTGTGAAATGAATTCGTCCAGGACAATTGCAGCAAGATAAGTGTGACTTCTGTTCYGATTTTACATAAAGGTTTTTCAATATCTGGTTTTGAAGATATTAATTGTGCCCATCCTCATTTTCCTTTTCCACCAGAGTGCCCTTACGCTAAAGCAACTATTCTCTTGGTTATTCCTTGCCCTTCTCTACTTCAAGGGAAGAGATTCAGTCRGGTTTTTCCTAAAAACAGCGTTAGCCCCCATAATGATTCATGCTATGAAAAGATCTTACAGCTGGTCCCCAAAATGACTAGTTCTGGCCGAACACAGTAAATCCAGCTCAGCTAGTGGGCAGCGAACGGCTACTCCATAGGACTAGAGCCTCTGTGACCAAGAAAGTCAGACACAGGCCGAAAAATACATTTATGGAAAGGAATGTATTGGCTTCTAAGTGGATGGAGCTGCTTGTAGAAAGATTTGCTTCATAGCTTACCAGCAGGAAAGCTCATGAGGAAATGGGCACGAGCACCGTGGCCACCAAAACCWGCTCGTGGCCAGGCCCTTCCCTCCCTGAAGGGGAGCTCCCCCATGGCAGAGGAGGGTGGGAGATGCTGCAGCTTGCCCCCAGCATGGAGGTTACTGGTGAGGACCTTGTCTTTCCCACAGTGCCGGCTCGACGTAGAAACAACTTTATTAGCTCTTAATTACGCCCGATGAGAGCAGACAGATGTTCCAGCTGATTGGCAATGCTGGATTTAAACCTCTTCTCTGCCCTATCCCTTAATCCCGACTATAATACGCTCACACCAACCTTACCCAGGCAAATCGCATTGCTCCAGYGTCTGAAAGCAAGAAGAAAGGCAGATGCCCAATACCTCTTCCTGCAGCGTGTTCATTTCCAACGAGCCCTGGCTGAGGGGCTGRGCTCAGACACGGCCCCAGCCCAGCACCGTATCATTAGGTTACCCCATGCACGACCACACAGCCAACGTGTCCGACACCTTGGCCRGTGCCTGCTGTACTCGCTGCATACMCGAGGCCTTTAGGGTGCCCTMAAACTGGCCCAGTGTCAAACGCTGGCAGCAAAACAACCTGAATTCCCCCCAGAGGGGCACAAAATTGCAGGCTAAGCCATCAGGCCACACAAGGACACAACCAGCAGCTTGTTTTTTTCTAGACTTACTCTGTCTTCCGTTCCCAACCACTTGCAACTCTTCCATGCAACGGGGGGCCGCTGATAGTGCTTTGTTGGGTAGTTTCCAAGGAATTTTTGCATGGAAAACAAGCCAAGGAGACCTGGTTTAAACTGCCTGCGTTTCAGGGCGAACACCAGTGCAGAGAGGCTGGCGAGGGGCTCTCCCAGAAGACAGCCACCTCGCCCAGGCTGTGGTCCTAGATGCTCACGAGTTACAGGGGCTCCTGCACCCATGGGTGCAGCCCTGCACCGACGGCCGACACCCTCCAACAAGGCACTTCTTCCGCAGCTCCCTAGAGCCTCGCTGTGCTCGGAGCTCCTGCAGCTGCACTGACCTTCACCCGGCTGCTGCTCCCATTCCTCCTCCCGGCTCCAGCCACAGTGAAATCCAGAGCCAGCAGCCAAAGCTCAGGCTCCGAGTCATCGTCTCGGAGCGGGGCTCAACTCACACGGCCGCTTCCACTCTCGCTCTGCGCTAGATCCTTTGCAAACTGAACCCAGTGAAAATGCCTCCATGAGGAGCTGACTGGATAAGTGCTGCTGTCCACAGCCAAGGCCGCTCTCGGACCCGTTTTTGCTTTGTTTTTCCCCAAAGCAGGACTCAGCCGCTTTTCCACAGCTCAACTGAGCCCGTATGCAGATGCACGTGCTGCAGCTGATGCCCGCTCGCCTTGGAAGGCATCGGCCTGTTGCTAACACGTGAAAGCAGCAAGTATCCAGGGGCTTTAAAGCAGAAATCTGTGCTAAATGCTTGGCTTTGGGGTTTTTTTAAATGTGCCTAAGTTAATTTCTGAGCTAYTTCAATGAAAATAAAGTTGATGCGAGTTTGTGATCTGCATAGCTGTTAAGATCCATCTGTTCAGACCTATGAAAACTACCCGGAAAGCTAGATTTCATCTTTCTTATGAATTTTTCCATAAAAATGAGGCTTCAGGGAGGAATGCAGCATTCCTCCTCTCCGGGAAAATAAATAACAAGGAACAAACAGCAAAAGAGAAGGGCAGTTTGGCAGCAACCACCAGCCGCTTCCTCCCTATGTCCTTCATCCCTCCAAAGAAGGGACAGAGCCACGTACGTGGGACGGAGCCAGGGCAGCTTTTTAAGCCCTCGTGCTAGGAGGATGTTTAAAGGCCGTTTTGCAGCCAGCTGGAAGTGCAGCAGTTCATACGTTGCAGAGGAAAAACCCTGTGAGAAACAAGTTGGGAAAGGGCAAGGGGAGCTTTGCTGGCTATAACCAAACCTCATCCCAGACAGGGTAAAACTCATGCGAGCCAAGGGCCAGGCAGCCTGTGCACCCATGATGTCAGTGCTGAAAAGCTACACTAGCTATTTTTTTTTCCAATTTATCTTTTGTAAAAAAGAAAATTAAATATATATATATACACACAYACACACAGTTTCTTTTCAGCATCACGAAAACATTAGTGAGTGAACTATTCTACCAGCTTAGCAACCAGAGAGGAAAGAGAGAAGTCCTACGTTCATTGTGCTTAAATTATGTTTCAAGAGCCAATTTCTGGCAGGGGAGAGGGGTGTAAGTAACGGAGTAAAATGAAGTGCTGTGTACATAAGAATTTTTGGTATTAAAATTGTGTATACTGTAAAGCTGAATTTGCCTCTTTCTTGCTCCTTTGCCAAAAAGGAGGGTTCTCAAAGGACAGACACGAGGACTGATCGGTGCACGGTGTTTGAGGAGGACATTGACACTACTCAAAGTGCAGTCTGGGTCGGGCCCTTTGCTCGCCCTTGGCAAACACAGCGCTTGGGACCGGCCATCAGGTCCCAGGGCAGAGCACGCAGGGGGTCCCAGTGCCAGCCAGCACATGGCACTTGGGGACACCACCCAGAGTGCCGCTAAGAGGTGGATAACTGAAAAAGAACAAGTTTCGGGATGCCTGGAGATGATTACACCCATCTGAAGCACCAGCTAAAATTAACTCCAGTAATTAAGCTTTAGCTGCATGTGCTTTTCTTCTTGCAAAAGGCTTAGCTGAAACCTTTGGTTTCAAATGCCAGTTGGCTATCTGTTCCTCYTCCTCCTCCTCCTCTCCTGAAGGAAATTTTCAGCCCGTGTCACTCACCATAAAAATCTTAAAGTTAATATTTATTTTATTCTTACATTTTAAGTGCTGTTGTGAAGCTACTGCTGTCCAGTTAACACTCCAATTGACATGAGATACCAGGAAAGCCACTCCCTTGTACCGTATTAGCTCTGCCATTAGTGATATCATGAGCCATAGGTTTGGATTTATCCCATATAACAGGAGAGACTTAATGACCACAAGTGAATCATTTCCCAAATTTCATATTTATTTTTGCCCTGACTGACTGAAGAGGTTTGGCCACTGAGGACACCCAGCAAACACTACTAGGATTAATGTTAACCAAAACATTCTGTGAGCTTTCTGCTTTTTTCCTGTCAAAAAGGTCTAAAGGATATGTATTTTTTTCCATTGTTCTTACTTGGCTAAAAGGAAAAGGCCAGAGGCAAACACAAATCTGAGGACACCGGAGCTGGCAGCACCAGACAGAAGAACTGGGAGCAGCACAGGGATCAGAGCGGGTATCTGGCCACCCTCCTCAGCGTCGTCTTCCCAACACACCAGCCAAATTCTTCCAACGCATGCACAAGGCAAGCTAGGGTCATGTCCTCTACCAGGAACGTTAAGAAACCCTAACAGAATATTTCATTTTTGTTGCAAGGAAGGATTTATTATTTTAAACAAAGTTTGGGTAAKATAGCCCCGTTTTGGCTCAGTCTCCTCCACTACTTTATTTGTCATCCTTAGATAAATCTAGACAAGCTTTTCTTTTTTCCCTCCCAGTCAAAAACATGCCCAAATATCTCCTATTTGATACACGCACATTATGCCCTATACCAGTTTAAAAAGCAGCCTTATCTTGTAAAAACGAACAACTCTGGAAGAAAAAGAAAACCAAAAAAGGTTCATGCATCAAGCAGCTTCTTAAATACTGAACGGGTCACAACTCTTCACAGTCAAAAGCAATTAATTTTCTGTGTTCTAATCAGGAGAATAAATCTGAAAAAAACACTCTAATGGCTCCGAGTCCGCAGGCCCTGCTAGCGTTGAATTTTTCATTTTCAAATCCAGGAGCAGCAAGGACGTCTGCTGTTTAACCGTACAGTCTTTTACCAAACAGAACAGCCTCACTACATATTTAATTGGCAGAACAGGTTTTGCTAGCCCACATGAGATTAAAGGCAGCCCTGGATACAGGAAACGCCATTTCAAAGAGGAAGATCTTGCCAAGATACTTCTCAGCTGTACGGCTACAAAATTCTCAAAATAGCCTTTAATTGCGCAAAATACTCCAGAAAAGCTTATTGCAGAAAAGCAGCATCTACCTTTGTGATTGCAAATAACCAGAAATACGGAGGAGACTGAATATGAAATCCAGCCCAACGGCACTCTAAGTATTTTATTATGATGTACTTGCTCTTTCCTGCAACAAACTCCTAAATAATCCATCACATGCCCCAAACCTCTGCTGCAAAAGCCCTGTGTGCYGGGTGACTGGGAGTACAAATTGGTGATTCCTTCAGCCCTGACACAACCTGAAGTTTTTAATCTTTCAGAGAAGAAAAAGTGTAAAATTAACAGAGCTCTTCCTAAAGCGAAAAATGACTCAACCTGGTGTTCTAGGTTCTCTCCCCAAAGGCAGAACCTGGAAAAGGACACAGAATATTCATGTTTCCACACGAGAGTCAGGTATGCCAAAAACACGTCGGCAATCTCCTCTATCAACCASATTTGGGGAAGTTTGGTCAGTAATCTCAACTCAACTGGATTCACTCCGAGCAAGCCAAGCTCCAAGTCAGCTGCAGAAGGGACTCACACCAGGCACGTCTTCACTAGGCATCCAGCAAAGGAAGGAGTCCCTGGGGCAAACCATATCCCGGGCCATGCCACAAGCCCCATGTCAAGCCACACACCCATCATTTCAAGGGCAGAGAGGTGGCAATCAACATCTATACAGTCCTTAGTATAAAGGGACAAGTCTCAGCAAAGACTTGAAAGTACTTATTGATCTAAGCCAGCCCTGAAGCAAACCATGCCCCACGGACWGCAATGTCTGCTGTGGCAAGGTCTATAGGGACTTCACATTTACTCTGTCCTTGAAATTTTGGCTGAATAATTTAAGTGTTGTGGGATCCTCCAYCTTTCCAGAGAGCCCTGAAGATGGAAATACCTTGAAAATCAGTTGTGCAGGTAAGACTGCAGGTTGGTCACCTCAGGGAAGCAGCAGACAGTCCTCAGCCCAACTGGGCAATGGATGAAAAGGGACCTRGTGCAGGCAGGGTTTGTTCACTGCTCCCTCCTGCCAACAGCTGGATGGAGACTGAGAGCATCTTCAAGGTTCAGATCATTAAGAAACTGAAAGCCACAGGCTAGAGAGGAAAAAAACCTACCTCCAGTCTCTGCAATTTAGCTCAGGGATGTCCCTCAGCAGCATGGCAGCTGGGAAACTTTGCARTAAGAGAGCATCAGCTACATGCCAGATGGCTTTTCCCTGCAATTAGCATCCCCTCCTAAGGCACCAGGAACTGCAGCGAGGTTAAGGCTGGACCTTTGATTAGGCTGGACTACTGGAAAAAAAATACTCAAAGCTTTTRGCAGCTACGACGTCTCTAACACGACTCCACACTCACAGGCAAGTGAGTAACAGCAGATATCTGTGACATGCTGCTGTAACACATAGTGACAGGTCACTTTTAGAAGAAGTCTCTATATTCTCTAGGTCAGATTTTGCACTCCGGGTATTTCAGCAGGGTCTTTATTGTTGACTTCTCCAGGTACAGACCCCTGTTTCCTAGGACCCAAAGGCCACATTTCCTATGGCCTAAAGGCATGAAGAGTTCTAGTGTATGCTTGCCATATCAAGCATTACCATTGGGTACTGGGTTTGAGCACTAAAAAGTTATTTACACAGCCCACTGGTAGCCACTGGAACGCTCTCCTGSCTGGATATACTGAACATCCCTGCTGCCCATGGCAAAACCCAACAGTGAAATCAGGCCTCGATGCACACCAGACATCCACAACTCACACGCTGCAACCTGCCCATCCTTCCAGCGCTGGGAATTGCCGAAGGAGCCATCATGCCCCTCTCACTCCAAGTTTGGGATTACTGTGCAATTKAGGCATTTGTTGACAAACCTGGAATGGGGAAGAACAGCCACCACTTTGTTCCAAAGCCGACGAGTGTTCACRGTGAGAATTCAGAGCAGTGTCCCAMGCCTCGGGGGTGCTCCAGAAAGGGACTGTGTCCAATACCTTCACATAGCTCAAGATCAGCCCAGGATCGTGGCAGGACGAGCAGCGGCCGAAGAACCCACCATGAAACACCGCAGACGTAGGGAACGCGCTGACCCAGCAGAGCAGTGCTCCGGGACACCACGCAGATCCATTGCAGGGATGTCACCCCTCCGTATCTGCATGTGTCTTTGGACGACGCTTAGTTTGACAGAGCGAGCCAGTGCCCAGGCACACGGGAAAACCTTTTCCGCTGGATTCAAATGAGCCCAGACGAACAGAGCGCTTTTGTTCAGCTCAGCGGGCGCTTCAGCGGTCGAGGAAACCAGAGCAAAGCTGTAGCCTCAAAAGAGGAGTTTTTCATGTCCGTTTATTAAAAACTGGCAAGGTGCTTCGGGCAGACTAGTAAGCCATCAGATTTAAAAGAGTTTAACGTTCGTGCAAACGCAATGACGTTTGGCCCCCGAAACACCCCTGACTTCAGCCTTTGCTGTAACAGTCAATGACAAAGGTTTAAATCTGCACTTAGGGGCACTAACAGGCCGGCATCAAGTGGGACCATGCAAATACAAGGCACCCAGCCCAGAGACGCATATGCACTGAGTGAAAAATACAGATATCACTGCTGGGTGATGGTTAAACCATTCCTTAGTGATTACTGAAGCAGCCTCTTCCAGGACCATTCCAAAGGCTGGTTTCTCATGTTTTGACAAGTGGCTTTTTTCCCCCTTTATGTAACAGTTATAAATAGAGAAGACCTATTTTTACCAATATCTATTATCAAAAACATTCTTCTCCCTTTGAGACAGATATTTCCCAAGCTACTTGTAGCCTTTTCACCAGTGATACCCAGCCACTTCCTCAAGCAGGAGCTGTGATTTGCAGCTCTAGTCTCGGGCAGGGTCTATTCCCTACCAGGACCCRGAAATCAGAACAACACAGGTTTGTTCTCTTCCAAATTTCACACTCTTTTGCCTTTAATGGCAGCTCTCCAAAACATTCATGGCTACTCCAGCCCAAAACACATTCCTATGGCCACAGGAAAGGCTCCCAAATTGCCACCTAATCTCTCGGTAAACGCTGGGGCTGGTCTGCAATCAGTGACCTTCCTGAKGACGATCAAACCAAGGCAATATGAAGGGCTAAGTTTCAAGCTCAGGCCATGCAGGAATCCAGTTACTAAATGGATCCAGTTATTTATTACTTAAATACACACACACACMCCCCTCAACTTTGCCGTTTTAACTGCATGGGGAACTGGTCATTTGATTCAGAGACCTTCACGGGCTCCAGCAAAGTGTCCAAGCTGATCTTCYTGAAGGCAATACTGGGCTAAAATCATCAAAACTGCACAATATCCATCCCATCTCCAGTGAGAAATATAAAACACRCTGCAAAACTGGAACTGGCAGTATAACATACTCCATCTCTGACCCTGGTTTTCATTAAAGCACCTATGCTTTAAAAACCGCTCACTTACTCCAGGTGACGCAAAGCCACCAYGATCACGCAAGGACAAAGTCAGAATAACCACTATGAGCCATGTTTTAACACGGCACTGAAAAGTCGTAGTAGCAATTGAATTGCTGACAAAAGCTTCATTTTAAATATATAGTGTTCCTTGTTGCTATGTGCAGATGAGCCCCAGCGCTGATTGCACAGCAATCAGGTGAGGCCTAATCCCCCACCCAACCCTCTCCAAAACAAGCACCGACGTGCTMAGCAAGGCCCAGCACAATATTTTGGCAACACTTCCAGATGTTTCCTCACAAAGCAAATTTTGTTGACTTACAACCATTAAACAAAGATGGATACAGGTCAATTCGCTTCGTTTCCCTGTTTCCCTGAGCCGTGGGGAGAGGAGYCTGGAAGGGGGACATCTCCAAACAGGGAGCGAGGGGGACAAGGCGCAGTCCTGTACTGTGCACAAGCCAGCTGCTCTGGCTGCTGAGTAATGCACTCTCACAGAGTCTCTTTTTATGCTTAATTTTCCCCTTTTATGCTAATTGGGCTCCTAATCTAAAGCCCATCTCAAGTTTTTTCTCTGCAAATTACACGAACAAATAGAGCCATCAAGAAATACGAAGAGCACGTCGCAAGCTTCGACCTGAAGKAATTGCAAAAGCTCTAAAACGTTTCATACTTCACACGCATGTGAGCGGCTTTAGAAATAGCACAACTAAAATTGGAACAACACAGACCCCTGCAAAACTCAAATTAAAAAGAGCGAGCCAAGAGAGCATATGCCCTTTCCAAGAGGAAGGGAGCGCATTAGGAATCTGGGAAGGAAGCCACTGAACTCCTGGCAAGGCAGCTTGGAGAAGCAGAGTAAAACAATCCCAGCGATACAGTCATAAGATACTAAAAGCRAGAATTAATGCGTCCCTTGTTCATTATTAGAAATATAAATAGCTTTTGTTTGGGATGCTTTATGTTCTATCGGAAAGGATTCAGCAGCCCTAACTTGCAGTATAGCAAAAAGGATGGGATATGAGGCTGTCCCCGAGAGTGAGCAAAAGGGTTTACAAATGGGAAGGGACAGAGCGGAGACAAGCACCTCCTCGGCCTCCTACACATTATTTTTCTTAACCAAAATGCTTGAAATTAGTAAAGTTACACTCACCAGGAGTTAGACACCGTTGGGTTTGGGTCACATCGGTGTTTCTAGCAGCTYCTTTTACCTCCAGCACTACCAAAAGCAACTCACTGAAGAAAGCAGAGAGGATTAGCGAGTGCTCCGGGGTGACAGGCCCAGGGGTGACAGAGCCATACAGCACAACGACACTATCRGGCCGTTATTTACTCAGCTAACTAATTAGCCAGCCACTGTTGCAGATAATGAGGAGGCATCAGAGTATTTTGCSTTCGAGTCTCAGCTCGACACATACAAAGCAGCTGCCCTTTTCTGCAAGAAAATAACTCTGGACGGGAATAAGCCACTTAGGAGCTGCCTGCACATGTGAAGGGAGCAGCAAGGTAGCATCGTCTGCAAGATCAATGTTCAAAGAGGGAAGGAAAGGGCAGGATGGGAAGCAGAGAACCTTCGTTTTTTAGTGTATTGTGTGCTACTGGTACAGAAACACAGTGCTGGGCATAGAAATATGGAAATAAAATGTACTCAAGGTGACAGTCCTCTGAGAAGCCCAGTTCATTCAGTTTTGCATCAAAAAAAAAAAACCCAAGTTTAAACTGAATACAAGGCTGAGCACAGCCTAGTATCAAGCAACCTTTCCCACTGCATACACAGCATTCGGGAAGCAGGTAATGCAGTCAMAGCCATAGAGCAAGGCTACAGAACACAGAAAATAATCTATAAAATATATAAATATAAAATCATCTATTGCAAAACAGAGCAGACATACTGCCCATGTACTAGCAATGCAATCCTGCCCTTTCGTCAACATTTCCTTGATGTTACCAGGAGGAATCCCTGGTTTAGAGAGGGAAATCACGCACAGCCCCAAACACCTGGCAACAGCAGGAGATGTTTCTTCCGGAATATCAATATTCCAATAAATACTCGCAAGTTGCTTAGCTTATTGGTGACAARTATCAGAACAACCAGTCTTATGCTACCCATGAAGCACGTCTTCATGATGGCATATTAGGGTAGGATCAGGCTAGGAAGCTGTGCTGCTCCACCAGCAYCGCTTTGGTCTGGGSCTGTATCCCTCATTTATYTCCTTCATTTTAGCAGCAGTTTCTACTACTTGCACACAAAGTTTAACAYCAAAAACTTGCAGGTTTGTGAAGACTCTGTCCTCAACTATTAGCTCAATTTAGAAGATGCACCAGGGAGCAAAATAACCATCCTCRAGGCCATAAGGCAGCCAGAGGGTCAACTGACAGGGTACAAGCCAGAAGAGCTTCAAACTTGGTTTCCTTCCTTCATTTCAGTTATTTCTGCATTAAATTTTCATTTCTTGTGTTTTTTTCAGTTCACTGACCTCTAGAATTGGGATTTTTTTTGACTTCTGGAGAGGTGCCCGAAAAACTGATTCTGCCTCTAGGAAATTCACAGTTTGGCATTTAAGGAGAACAGTATCAAATGATACAGCTGCAGTCCTGTTCTGTACTTGACATCAGAGCTCTCATGTCACCTTCCTCCCCCTAGACGACTCAGTAGAGACCGTTCAAAAGTTGGAAAGTTGTCCTCAAAGTAAAGGTTCAAAGATGCAGTAGAGTAGAAAGCAAGAAAGGCTCATGAGTTACCAGGGAAATACAAAACTACCCATAGGATCTCAGAAGAGGCTCAGATTTGTTGCACTGCAGAGGGGCCAGGAGAAGTTGACTGTTGAGGTGGGCAAGACCCTTTTCCAAGCACCATTTACCAGCATTAGCTTCTTCTCTAATGAAGCAGAGATCTGATGGCGAGAACGGTCACAAATTGATAGCAGGAAATAAATTTCACCATAGAAATAAATCTCAAGAACATAAACAAGAGGAGTGTGCAACACATTAGAAGATACTTCAGCAGCTCCATCAATCCTCAACATTTTCCTGAGGATTTTAAGGCACGTGCAAATGCAACGCTTGTACAGTAAAGCAGTGGAAAAAGAAATATCTAACAGTTATCTGAACTCTAGGATAGCTGATGATATTTAAGCATGTTTGCTCCTCTGATTGCCTCTATGCACAGCTTCACGTTGCTTGGTTAGACCTTTKCACTGTAAAAAGCAAGGTAAAAGTGCTTCCTAGCTAGCAGGTGGGAGTGTTGGTCCAAAACTCATTTAATTTAGCACAAATCCAACAAAAAGCACGTTATTTATTTATTTATYAAGGAGTGCATCTTTTAAGAGACTAGGATCTATTCATAACAATCCAACTGCGGCTCATGCAAGAGGCGGGACGGCCGGGAGGGCCAGCAGAGGTGCCCACCAAGCCCACCAGGACAAACCCACCCTGCAGACAGCACCGCTCGCGTCCATGAAACCTGCAATTTTCTCCCTCAAAATCATTCCACCCCACAGCCCAAACTGCCAAGGATTTCCTTTGCTCCACAGAGAAATCCGACTTCCATGACATTATATTTACTAGATTAGCGACTCAATTCCATAAATATAGTCAGAAAAAGTCCTTTTGTTTTACAAGCCTTTCCATTTTCCAAAGAGCTGCCAGATCTGGCTTGGCAAATTCTTTCCACAGGTTTTCAAGTAACYGATAACATCAGTTCAAATTACTGCGCTGGGTAAAACGCAGCTGACAGGACCTCAGGCCTAGAGCGTACGGAGAAAGATTCGGAGCAGGGAAGCATGGGTTTTTTTTTTTTTCTCCTGGCCCCATATGGAAGCAGCAAAGCGCCCAAGGAACAGCAAAACGGGCTCGTCTCGCCAGTCAAAGGTTAACACACATGCAATATGAGTCAATACCCCCAAACGGCTGCGCATCACGCAACATTTAACTCCAACCTGAGCCACGCAGAAGTTAAAGGAAAAGCCACTGCCTTTGTTCAAGGCAGAGCTCTCCGCCAGAGCCAGCTAGGAGGGATTTTGCTTTGCCTTTTCACCGAGAGCACCTCATATTGCAAAGGTCCCTTTTCTCCTCCGGGGCCTCATGCCCAGGAAAATCTCTCTTTAATTAATTTGCAACAAGAAAATATATCTGCATCAGCACCCCTTTGCAAGGGAGCTCTTGGGCCGAGCGCCCAGCCTTTGCCTGCTGTTTTAAGAGACCCTCTCGCAGAGTATCACTTTGGCAGCAGTGACCTTGACTTTCCAAGCACACTATTTCCAAAGTCATGACGTGAGGCTTTTCAAAGGGGTGTGAGCAGAASATTTGGGACCCCAGCACACAAGCAGTTGGCTCTGCTCTTTTTCTCCCATGCTCTTCTCTCTGTATTTCCCCTCATTCCAAGTCCTCCCTAAGCACCGAGGGAAGATGACACAGCTTAACCCTCCTCCTTGCCACACACAAGAGGAGGATTAAGCCAGTTTTCTGCCTCTATTCCCATCGAAGACYGTTGCCAGCACTTGAATAAGGTCCAACTACTAGTTTTTCTCTATTGCTCCGTAATTATTCTGTATTGCCTTTCTGAGAGCAGAGGCCTGCAGCACCGGTCACACTGGGAACATTACGGAGRCCATATGTGCAGTGGGATAGAACAGGTTAAGCAGAGTAAGAGCGTGGTCTAAATGCTACATGCGCTGTCTAGAACAGACTTCTACGGCTTGCAAGGAGATCTTAAAAAGAAGAAAATAAAAACAAAGAGCTAGTAGAAGGCAAAAAATAGAGTGCAACAGTTTTATGCAGCTACCTGGACAGAGTATAAGTGTCAGTAGACACTAACAGAGAGCCACATGCACAGRGGCAACGACTCCCCTCCTTCCCATCTTGCAGAAAGATGGGGATTGAATCCAAAGTCTGCATCAGATCAAGGCTAAAGGGTGAGGGGGGCAAGAAAAGGAAGGGGGCTCCTGGGGACTCCAGCTGCARGGATTGGCTGCAAGGCAAAACCCGCCGTTATTCCAGCTTTGTCGCAAATCCAGCGCCGCCTTCCCGCGGCGAGGGGGGCTGAGGAAGCCCCGTCGCGTGTGGGAGCCTTTGCAGGCTGAGCGCGCGATGATCCTGCCGGAGGCTACGAGGCCGTTGAGCTGCAGAGCAGCAGGCACSGCGCGCGCTCCCGGGCCCCCTCCCGCCCGCCACGGCTCCGAGAGCGCCCGAGGAGCCGAGCGGAGCCGCGCAGGGGTGGGGGGGCAAACAGCCTTATGCAAGCRCACCGAGCACCAGCATTCCCCTTCCGGAGGCTACAGCTCTGACGGAGGCACTCCACACCGCGGCGCGTTGAAGCCTGATCCGTAGACAACGCTCCAACATCCCCATCTAAACCGTTCGGCTGCTCGACCAAAGSAAAACGCCACAACACACCAGATCATCTGGCCAACACACGGCTTATTATTGCAGGGCTTCCTCCGGCAAGTCCTCGGAAAAGCCTGGATTTGCAATGCAAGCTCAGATAGGTGTTAACACTGGACCCCATCCACTAACAAGGAATGAAACACAGAGGGGTTTATTTTCAGAGGTTGTTTTCAACAGGGTGCAGGAGAAGCCAAGGAGAATGGGAAGCTTCACTGCTGCACAAGGCAGGGGCTAAACTCTGAAGTTTAAGACTGGGGTTGGAGGGTTTGTTTCTGCTATGGACACATTCAYGCTCATCACCCAAGTGCTTCAGGAAATAAAGCTTGTCAAATCCCAAACATGCCTGCACTAAGCCCCAAAGCAGGCCGAGGCTCTGCACCGAAGCTAGTTTCTACAGCCCCCAAATGCCCAACTGCTACAGCCTTAAATTCTAATAATATTCACTTAGCTTCATTCAAAGTATGTTGAATTATTTACTGGATGCCATCCTGTAAGCATTAACCACTTTAAAACTGTATTACTTCAGCAATTTTGTGTTTTTAAAAGCCGTATCTTTGACAAATTGATAATGTCTATGGAAATTAGTGCCTCGCTTCGCACAGCGCTGCTCCCTTTGCTGAGCAGCCAAGGCCAYGACAGGGAAACCCACCTGGGCTTCCCGATGATATCCTTCCCTTTGGCATCCAAGCGTCTCCTGCTGATGGAAATGCAACATGGGAGMGGGAAGGGCAGATTATCCAAAGGTTGGATGTCTGGGCAGTGTTTTTATAGACGTAAATACAGACCAGTTGGTCATCCAAATTCACACTTATTTTCAAGAATTGCTCTAGCTAAAAAGGTTGTGCAAGAGCCCTTTCGAATACACAGGTACCTGCTGTAAATAAGTTTAACAGTTCCGGGAAAATTTCCATGGGGAAATTCCCAATGGGAATGCAGAGTTATGGGACACAGTTATTAACAGGGCAATTCAGAGCACATCTGCAGGCTGTGGCTCGTGTGTGTGGGGAATAAAACCACCCTCCGTGGGCAGCTCTGCATACTGAGTTACCGAGGCCGTAACCACAGCACCTTCCTGCTCGTTCATTTTCCAGCACCACAGAGCTGCCCAAGGAAACTTGGGCAAGTGAAAGAGAGCAAGATCAAGTGCTTAGCAAATTATGAGCCTCGGGTCCCAAACCAGACATTGGGATGTACTTGGGATCTTCAGAGAGCCGAGATCACTGACTAGCAGGCAAGAGCTCCTGTGGGGCAGCGCGGTCCCACACGTATCACTACGATRGAGCCTGAGGTTTAATGCTTTTTGGATTCAACTGTTTCACTCACCTTGAAGGCAGAGCTACGCAACTTGTAAATCAGATTAAAACACGGTACTAAAAAAACCAACCGTGCACACGCACGTCCCCAGCATCCCCGCACACCCAGCCACAGGATACAGCCCCCGGAGGCCAAACRCAGGCTGCAAACTGGAAAAATTAGTTGAAATAATCTGTGCCTGGCCGGCCTGCTGCAAAGCCGCCCCGAACGGCGTCTCCGCGCGTGCTGCCAAGCGGCTCTAACGCAATCCAGACAGCCGCGGATCCGGGTGGAATGTTAATACGAAAGCACTAAAATTCCCACTGAAACGGGACCTGTCAAGTCACTTTACATAATGTGATTTATTATTTCCAAATGCAGCAACAGGGGATTTCAGCGCACGCTGTACACAAACGAGCTCTGGGTTTGCGCTCCCTGTTAGTCCGTCCCGAATCACGGACGCTGCCTAGGGCRGCGCAGGGTCTCCGGTAGCTCCGTGTGCGTGCAGGGCTGGGTCACGGGCGTTAGAAACTGCAGGGATGCAGGATGTGCCTTAAAGTGAGAGCTGTCCCCACAGTGTCATGCACACTACATAGAACTGTTGAATGCCATTAAAAAAAAAAAGAAGGCATTTATGGAAAGCAACCCAACTGTCCCAATCCCTTAGGGCATTTGCATCAAGTAATAAAAYGGATTTTCAAAAGCTTAAGGAAGCTTTTTTCCCAGATTTAGGTGTCAATCAGATAAGCCAGTGCAGCAAATTGATATCTCTGGCAAATTCGACGCAGTCCAACCGAGCGCAGCCTGAAAACTTGTGGTTTAGCTCCCAGCTCACGTCTTGGAGCAGCTTTCTAACCTGCTAAGGCCCCATCTCAGAACCATGATCTCCTATGTTTATTCTGTTTAACAAAGCAGATAACATCAAGCTGTTCGAGTTCTACAGTAATAACATCCGTGGAGAGTTACACCCGAAAGCGCACACTGTGTCATGACAAAGTTTATGAGATTTGGTTACCTCTCCGTTCTCTACACGGGCTTAGAAATGCAGGAATACTTCAGCTCTATCTGCCCACTAATCTTTTTTATGCCGCTGCTTCTACTAGTTTGGATTATTTAGCAGCAGTGAAAGCTACATGCATAAAACTGAGGCAGAGTTGAGCAGCACAGCACACGAAAGCAGGCAGCAAGGGCTGCAGCTGCCCTCCGTATGGAGGGAGGCAGCGTAGGAACTGCTGTGTGAAGGCAACACTGGGCTACGTTGGAAGCATCACCCAGGCATCTAAATTCTACCATAGATAAGTCACAGTACCAGCTTTGCTGCAACTGATGGGGACAATTTATGGCTTTCTAGGTAGCTGATCTCCGATTCAGACCTTGGACTACTCTGCTCTTGGAGTGCGGGTCAGGATCAATGCACATTCCACCAGGGTTGGTTCCCAGGGTCTTGCTCTGCCCTTTGAGCACCACCACCAAACATAAAGCTCATTCCATGCAATCCTTCCAKGCAATCCATCCATGCCCACATATTCACCTTGGTGTCTGCATTGGGGAGGGATCTGCAGTGCAGGCTTAAAAGGAAAACCTCCTTTCTATTTGCGGATTAGAAGTGAAAGGACTAAGTTATTAAATAACAGTTGAAGTTTGTGTCATTTAGCCTGGCTACTCTTCTGTTTGGAAGCAGCAAGACATCGTGTCTGATGGGAAGGGAAGGAAACACATGGGAATCCAGGCAAAAGGGACAATTCTCTGAGGAGCTACCGAGACACCGACTCTTGCTCTTCTTTTAGTGACAGAACCACAGGCTTCATCACTATGGYAGCAGACACATGGCTCAAGAGAGCCTGTAATTCAGCTTCCTYGTTACTGAAAAGCTTGTTCAGATCGAAGCTTCCAGCATACACCGTAAAAGAGCCTGCAATGCTGTCCCTTAGGGACACGGGTAATCTACAGTCCAAAATGCGAGGGTGTGGGTTGTAAACTATCCAAGAGCCTTTCGTTTAGAGAGATCTGGAGGAAAACAAAATAAAACACAGCCCCAAAAAAGCAGAGAAGCCAGAGGGAGGCCCTGGAACTGAAGGCATTTAGAGCTCAAAAGGAATCTGCCCCAAGACATGCCAGTGCTTCAACCTCTCCAGCGCTTCCCTCCTCCGATCTCCCCTTTGCTTTTTTAAAGGCTTGGCCAATAAATACCTCTTATTCCAGCACTCGAACGGGATTTATGCTGCACTGCAAGTRCTGTGCAATTAACAGATTTAATGCCTGATTCATTTCCCTCTTCAAAGGCAGCTCAGAGAAAAGCCCAAYGGGAGATGGCTGGATTCTGTAGCTGGGGGTATATCATACATATACATGATATAACGCTTCGCCTACCACTATTGTAGGTCAGCATATCCCTGCTTTTCTTGTACACATATCAATCCTTTTCCCCTCTTCAGGCCCCGGCTCTCATTCAGGCTTTAGTTTAATCACTTTGAGGTTTTTTCCTATCTTCAGCTTCTTCAGCTGGGATTTTTTTTTTTAAAACACATCACCCCCTAATTCCACCATAACTTATCAATTGCTTTTTCCACGCCATTTCACCACATTTCTAATCTCATTTTCCCAACTATGCTGTCTACAATCATAACAGAGCAGTGACTTTAAAAATTCAGCACGCTTCACTAATTTCACAATGTGTTAAAAGAGATAACATAGGGAAGACATTATTTTCATCTCAGGACGATTACTTTAGCTCGTGCATCGGAGACAACAGCACAGAGCGAGAGGAGCAGGATATGCTTTTAGGCAAGAGCAAGTCGAAGCCCTCAAGTCTTACATAGACATGGGCAACTATGAGCACAAGAAACCCAAGCACCTCTCCCATGTGTGAGACTGAGCACTCACCTCTTCCCTGCTTGTCAGCAGCTTTTGGTAGATGTCTCATTCTCCAACACGCTACTGGGGACTCATCCAACCCAGCAGCRTGTTTGAGCTATTATTACAAATGCATCACATACTAATAAAATGCCCCGATCAGAAACAACTTCCAAAAGACACAGCTCAGTGCAGTTCTACATATCAGCAGTGCTGAGAGCAAGCTCCTTTCATAAGCAATTAAAAGCAACTACATGACATACCTAGCTCAGCCGCGGGTCATACAGGACTTGTCTTTCAGTGCTGTTCAATTACTTTGTCCTTGTATTTTACTGCTAAACAGAAATCCTTAGTTTTCTTTCCACCTGCAGCTCACTGTAAGTCTCTGTTCTCTAAATTACACCAGCCTAATTCACACATGAAGCCTCTGGACCAGTTTTGCTGCAGGTGGAAGGAGCTTTGGCCAAAAGATAACATTTTTGACGGCAAGGGTACGTGGCACTGCAGCACTCCAGAATAAATCCTGTCTGCAGACAGGATCTTAGAGCTACGTTTTACTTCAAGSATGCTCAAAAGTTTGAACAAGACTTCCCCTCATCCTATTAAGATTTCTTTACCCCGTTTGACTTGCCACACTGCTGCAATCYGGGTTCTGCTAAGCTGTTGCCATTTCTACGACTTTTCACCTGGTATTTATCCACTTTTACAGTACTCAAGCTGAAAGGCACATTCCAAAGCTTATGATATCCCAGCTCCTCTCTCAACACAGCAAAAACTATTCAGGTTGGAATCCCCTGTGCTAAGAGTTAAGAGACAAAAGGRTAAAGCAAAAGGTTCAATAAGGCGTCGTGGTGCCCTCAAAAACAGGGGCTCGTCTGCATGACRCTTATTCCAAATGTAGAGATACTTTGAATACATTATTTACATTAAATACAGCTTGCATAAACACCGGAAGAAAGCTGTTCCGAGTCCAATATTTATACCAAACTGCTTTCAGGATTTCTTATTAAATATTTAAGGTTTAACTTTGCACACCACCTTTGTTCAAATGGAGGAGCAGCAGTAATTAACCCGATTCAGAAAAGTTAGGCCGTAAGCTAAAAGAGAGTGTGCATTTCAACTTTCTAAGCTTCAAAAGAAGTGAAAAAGTGGTGATTTTCCATAAGCCAAAGTTCTATTATTAAAAAAAAAATTAAAAAAAGAAGAAGAAAAACACAGGGGAAAAGACTATAATTCTACACAATTTACACAAAAAAAATGAGAGAAACTTAATCTAGTACTGATGGGTTACTCATTTTGATGATGACAGTTTCTCTGAAGAACAAAGATGGATTTTAGACTAAGTGTCATGGGTGACCTAAATACGTTCGATCCTGCTTCCATGTTTGCCTTCTAACACATCGTTCAGGAGACAACACAACAACATTCGAATTCTGTTCAGAACAGGACAAGCTGGCTTCAAGAGAGCTTTGAGTTCACATTTTAGATGGTCACATGGAGTTCAGAAGAGGAAAAACTAAACGGAAATAAGAGGAGATACTCACGTTGCCCATGTACTCGGAAAGCAGATCCTGCAAGGCCTGTCGCACCGCATTACACTCGGCAACGATGCGTTCCCGGCGGTCATCACGTGTGCAGGATGAATCAGCCATTAAGGCTGCTCCACTAATGATGCTCTCCAGGCGCTCTTCCAGGGAAGGCCTAAAACGCTCTTCGCTGAACGTTGATGGATCCACAATAATTTGTTTCTAGTAAAATAAAGGTTTGGGAAAATCAGCAATTGGACACCCAAGTTACTCACTCTTGGGTCATAGAGGATCAACTTTTACAGCAAACCCTTGCTTGAGCACAAAAGAAAAATTTTTGGCACCGAGGGCAATTTTCTTGAGCAGTTTAGTAAAATTACTAAAAGGTTTCCCAACAGATTAAGTTGCTAGTCATTTCTTATGCTGCTTTGACAGCTAAAAAAAACCTTGGCCACAAGAAGTCTCRTTACATGAATGGCAAAATCAGATGTGTCAGCATAAATAAGGTTCAAAGCATGGAACCCTTCCTTAACTCTATGTCAATCTGGACATGCCTTAACTATTTAGATTGTCAAATGCAATTACTGCATCATGAGGAGAAATAAGGAAAAACAAACCACCAAAATTAGCCCTATAGAGAACACTCTGTTGCCCTAGTTTATCCAGGGTCTCTCTCTCTCCACCACTCTGTGATTATGAAGGTAAATATAATGGGTCTTAATTTTAAAGGAAGCATCAACAACAGATGTTTAAAACAGTACACAAATCTATTTGTTCAAAGCTGAAAAACACCAGTTTTATCTCAGCAGAGTGTATTAATAAATCCAAGTAATACTGAGAGAGTTGAGGCGGAATCAGCAATCTCGAGGAACTTCCAAGGGCCAATAATACCAACCCCCTTAAAACGTATGGGAAGAARCTGGCAGTAAACATGACCTGGGGAGGATTTTCCAGGGGTTTATTTAAACAGCTTCTGCAATTTATCATGAAATACGACTTGGTCATTTCAAGATTGGGCAATTTCTTTAGATTTTGGCTCCTTCCCCTCCATTGAAGGGAGATCGTTACTAGTTCTTTATAAAAAGAAATCCCAAACTTTTTGGRACAACATTTTTTAGTGTTACTTTATGCATCATCAGTGAACTTCACATTAATGTCAGAGCCACTACGTCCCTYCTCAGAGGGCACAATTAGCCTCCCTAACCAACTAGGCATCCTGTGCAGCCCATTTTAAACATGGTGGATACTGTTACAATATTCTCTTTATTCTTGCTGGAACTTTTAGCCATTAAGATGATGCAATGACAATATGCTATGACTCCAAAACTGTACTGTACAAAAAGGAGAGGTGCAGAYTGAAATAAAATTAAAATAACCACGACATTCTCTTATTATCTAGGAGTTCATTGAGAAACTCTTCAGATGGGGCACAAGAAGTCACTAGTACTTTTACATTAAGGATAAAGAAGTCAAGAAACACAGCACACAAAGTAACACAGGGAACACAGAGGCTTAGGAACAGAAAGGAGAGAGGAACAGAACACCCTCATTCAAAAAAGACTTATGTTAAAGTTTCAGAAGTAAAATATATCTAAAAACCTGAGATCCAATCAGTAGTTCACACAGACTGCTGCCTCAAAAGCAAAGCATTCTCCTCAAAAACACATGGCTTCCCTCAGCAACCCTCCAAATCTAAGATAAAGTCTGTGACAAATCAGTGCAACCCCTCTGCTTGAAATTACCTCATCCTCAACCAAAGATTATATTAAGTTTCCCACCTCATGTTCCTCCCAACAGRTAGACTGGACAATTCCAGCTACATTATTCACATCTAATAAGTCATTTCTGTAACTTACCAGAATACATCATTAAATAATCTATTTCCTATAAACCAAAGGTTTATACTTAAGGAAAGAGTAGAGTGACTGCTATTTTGGAGCTAGTTTCACTGGGAAACTCGTTAGACCTTGACAACTGCATTGTTCCTTTCTGTTCTCTATCAACACCGTTTGGAAAGGATTGATTTTAGAAAACAAAGAACTAAGTCTTTGATTTAGACCTGGCTTTAAGACTTGGGTTTTCACCCCGGAAAAGAATCAAAAATGTCTCCCCGGCAGTAATTAAAAGGGCAGCTGCTACTCATAAACCGGGCGAGGGAAAGTCGGGAGCGGCGCCTTGCTAAGGCCAAACTCACGTCGAAGTTGTTGAGGGCGTAGGCCAGCTCCCCGCCGCCGCCCTGCTGCTGGGCGGCATCGTCGGAGGCCGCAGCCTGCGCGGCGTTCGAGATGCCCGTGACCGCCTGCTGCAGCTGCTTGTAGATCAGGTCCCTGTTGGCCTTGTAGGCRGCTACGTCGGGGTGCTGCAGACAGGCCTGCGAGGCCGTGTAGAGAATGGGCACGTTCTTCTGCAGGATCCCTCTGGCTGCTGCCATTTGGTCGCGATGACCCACGTCCTTCAGCTCCTGGTGGGAAAAAAAAAAATAGGGAAAAAAAGCATATGAGGCCGTTTCCCATATTTCGTCTCCCTACGTTATCTCCCCACACCTGCAGAAAAGGAGAGGGCTCTTTGCTTAGTAGCATCAAATCCAACTTAACCAACTTAACCCCATGCCTATTCTTAAGAGCTCAACTGATTTCAAAACACAACAGCTCAAAGAYTTGAAAAAGAATAAAATCCAAGTTTACTTTACATCTACAGAATTGCAAAGAATCCCAAGTCTCCCAAATATTGTTCAATACTTCRAGGCAACTTAAAGACCAAGCTGATTTTTAACTATCAAATGAACAACTAGCCTAAGTGCAAGGGGCTTCCTCTACAGACAACTGTGTTTTTGTAAATCAAGTCACACACGTGAAAAGTGGCACAGGATCAACCCAAGTTGTCACTGTCTTCCGTAAAATACGGAAGATGCCYAAGATGCCTTTAAGATGCCTAGATATAAGTGACAAGCATCATTTAGCTGGMGTGGGAAGAGGGCAATCACTAACCACCACTGGCATATTCAACTAGTGGTTCTATTTCCTAAGTGATTAATTCCATCAATTTGTGCAACYGGCACAGAAATACTTACTAAGAAACCCACATACTGCTTCTATATGGAAGCAATTAAGCAAAGGGAACCACGAGCAGTTTAAAAGCATTGATTGCACTGTCAGTGCAACCCTACTGCCACCAGATCTCAGGTACCTCACCAAATGGCAATCTGCTTAAAATTGCCCCCTGTTTATTTTCAGAGATGAATTTGTTCAAAAAGAAGAAAGCAAAAAAGAACTTAGCAGTTGTAGTCTACACAGATCAGCTGAACAAAAGAAAACAAAGCACCTCTATCAAAATTACACTATTTCAGATAAATCAGACTGCCCACACCTGCGCTTTCTGTTCAAAACTTACCTCCATAGGAATGAATCACAACAGTGGTATTGAACAAAGCAAATTTCACATGCGATTTGAGATTAACCACTGGCTATCCAAACACAATGCAGACACCCAACAGAAAGGACTTTAAACCCTCTGCAAAGGGGCCTTTCTGTGCACAGCCACTGTGCAGCACGTCTGTATGAACGAGGGTGGTACTCACTCCTGTCGCATTCTTCCCCTCCACCAAGAGCACATCCAAGCCTGAAACACGAGTTCTGAGATGCCCTGACACAGTTCTATGGAGGCAGCATCCCATTAAGCAATTAAAACCCCACGGGTTAGTTTTGTCATTAAACGTGCTGTATAAATTATATCAGAAGATATCATTAACACCATACTACAGGTGAGCAGATTTTCTGCTGCTAGTGCAAGGTTAGTTCGATTCCTAAACAGTGTTGAGTGCAACAGGTCATACTCAGCAAGGAGGAATTAGCAGCAACTGATACCTCAAAACTGTTTTGAAGAATATAGCATAACTAATAGCATAACTATTTTGAAGAATAACAAAAAAAGGCCTATATAAAGAACAGAGAGCTGCCATCACTATACCTGCTGTCTTTTGGCTGCCATGATATTGAGTTTGTCGACTTCTGGTTTGAGGGCTTTGTACTGTATACCCAAATCCTGTTCCGTGCCAGCATTCCTTAATTTCAAGATACCTTCTTCCACCTAAAAGAGCACACATTCATAGGGTTTTTTTTTCCCCATCCAAGTAATCCAGGCTACAGTTCATGTAAAATAATTTAGAATAGATTTTATAAACAGGCAGAAGCCACTTTCCCTTCTTCCTCCCACCCCCTTCCTTTTTTTTTCTTCCCCAAAAGACACACTTGAAAGGTTAATGGTACTTAAGGCTTCACTCCTACTTGGCACTCACCAGCTACCAGGGACAGCCAATTACAGGTGTTTGAAAGAACAACAGAGCCCAAAATCCTCACAGAGCTGCAGAGGTGGCCACAGACAGGGGAAGGAGGATCCCTCAAACCTCCACTGCTGAGTGGGCCCAGCACAGAGTCTCAYTTCAGTGCAAGCTCTGTATTAATCACTCACCCTCCTCTTCACAAGAAAAAGCTCCTCCAAATACTCCTCATCCCCTTTATTTAGTTAAACGAAGCTACTCATTTCTGCCCACCAGCAGCAAGCAAGCACCGATGAGCAATCCCAACTCCTTCTTTAAGCRAGCAGGTTCCTGCCTGTGGTTTGTCCATCGTAATACACTTAGTTTCAAACTAACAGTTCAGAATGAAGCGCTGCGCTGTCAAAAGCGCCTGATGGCTTCAGCACAAGTGCTGAGCAGCAGTAAAAGGAAAGGGTTGTGCTGGCAGAGCAATCCCTGCTCTGCAGGGCGGAAAGCAGAGAGGCTGTGGGAGCAGCCCGGGGAGCCACGCTCACCACTTTGAGTTGAACGAGCAGCTTGTAGACGTCTGCCATGTCGGCCAGGATGAGCAGGCGGGTGACGGCGGAGAGCAGCGCCCGGGCGGCGCGCACCATGTTCCCGCGCTTCACCGACGAGCAGGGGTCGTCGGCGAACTCCCCGGAGGCGCTCTTCATCAGGTCACCTGCGTGGGGCGAAGCGGGGGRACACGGTTAACACCCCGCGCCGTTTCCCAAGGGGTGCTGAGTGTCAAGGAGCGTTTGCCTCAGTACAACCATGCAGAAGCTTCGCTCCTCTCTGCTTAAGACTATGACGCTTTCAGCAGCTACGGGAAAACTTTTCATGAGTGTAAAAGTTAGGGAAAAAGCAGTAGACAGTACTACAGACATAAAGGGAAGTGCCACAGATCCATGTGATAAAACATCTCCGAGCACTGACCCGGACAGGTTTCATGCAGACTGTCCCCCTTAGAGATGGAGGGCTGCAAAGAATCCAGCTATACAACACACAACTCAGGGGTTTGCCATGCTGTGTCTGCTAAATGCTCAAATGTTCTATACCCTGTGGATCAGCATCAGAGGAGGAGGGAACGTGGGTGCCACGCGGTACCAACGCAGCTGGTTAGCTGGGGGAGGCAGAGGCTGCATTACCAGCAAAGTCCCTCCCAAAGGCAAGCAGAAAGGGGGTTCTCCCCTTCCTGAAGTAGGATTTTGCTTTCACAGCAGCAAGTTCGGGAATGTGGGTTGCTGCTCTTTGACCTCCACACACTTCAGATGCACGCAGGTGAACAGCAAAGAAAATACTCAAGGTCAAAGATCRTGGGTAAGAGAAGGTGACCAGAAAGCACATCCTTTACAGACTGTTTGAAGCTCAGAAGTTGCTACCAAGTTGGAAAAAAAAAATCCGATTTCCATCTCAGGCTGCAACAAGCCATTCCGAAACAAAGCGCTACTCCTTTTTTATTTTAATGAGAGCCTTTAAAAGATTCAGCAGGTTTCAGACAGCTTGTCAGAGTGTTAAAAGGTAGCCAGCTTTTCATAGCTAGCAGAAGATTCAATTTCAAGTTCTTGCATAAATATATTTTTCCGCAAATTAAAGAAAACTACTTTTGAGMGTTCTTTTACAAAGAAAAAGCCATGCAATCTGGTTGTTTAAACTAGACTGGAAGGTAGCAAGGGCAATAAGGGCCTTGGCCCAGCTCAAGGATGCAGCTGCTGCATTTTGTGCACGTGTTAGGAGATGGGATTGGATCCAACACAGTCTTTACAAACGTGACCCGGAGGTAACCAAGTTGTTGAGCCAGCAGAACCTCAAGAGTTCCAATGCAAAAGGGTCAGACTATGACTCAGATCATGCATCCTTATATGAACAATCCGTTCTTCCAGTATAACCTTTGATGGTCCCTAGATACTGCACAGGGAAAGAAAATAAAACAGTCAAGAAAAGAACAGACAGGAGTAGCCGTCCTATGATCTTGCCAATAAAATACTAARGATTCAATTAAATCTAATAGAACAAAGCCTGTCTCAGAAACACTAAGATTCCAGTCCATCAAAAGAAAATTAGCACTTTCCAGGCTCCTTCTTGCTGTGCCCACAGGGTCTGACAGCAGCTGGGGACAGCACTATTAATCCTCCTCCGTGCTGCGRTAAACAATGACCATGACAGAAGAGGTTTTCTTTTCATGAACACCTCCACACRAATCCCAATGTGCATTCAGGACGCGCAGGCCCAGATGCATTTTTTCCAAGGTGCAAATTCGTGCCCGTGCATCCATCATCTCCTGCCCATTAGCACCTTTCAGCTAAAAGCCCRTGTCCAGGCTGCTTCACTTGCCAGCTATTGGAAATGCACAGAGCTCCCGCGCGTGCCAGTGCTTGCACATGCTTCCTCAGCATTTGGAAGAGTCATTTTTACCGACTGACAAGTATTTGGGTGTGCACCAACGGAGCCTGCTGTGGTTACTTGCCTAGCAGTGCTCCCGGTCAGTGATTTTACAACCCGCCATTCCCTGGCACCCAGGCCCCACTCCTCTCTGCTTGCAGTGCCCTATTGCATCTCCCTAACAGCTGGATATTCCCCATCAAACAGAGAGAAGGATCTCTCTCTGACAGCAGAGTTTAAAGACTACAATATCTGGGATACAGAAAGCCTTCTATGTCCCCACTACTGTCAATCTCAGTGTCCCCATGGGACTCCTGCTGCTGGAGGTCTCCATGAAACAGGATGTCAACCTACAGGACTCAACAACCATCCATTCTCTGACTTCTCACTCTCAGTTTTAGGCTTAAAGTTTTCATTCTCCATGTGAAGGATGGAAGAAATGCAATGGWAAGAACATAGCTAATAACTTGGGTCTTCATCCAAGTACATAGCTATACAGAAGTAGTGAACTATGGCCATGCTGGAGAACAGAAACAGAAAACACTTGTCCTTGCCAAGTGCACCTGGAGGAAGGCTTTGCTGCCAGTCTCAATGCCCAGCACATGGCTAAGAAACCACTGGGGTTCCAAAACACTTGCCAGAAGTATCCAGAGAGCTGAATGGTTTATGGCACAACCAACTTCCAATATTTCAGAAAAAGGCAGAGCTCTATGAAAAGCCAGGGGAAGGAGGCAGCACTTAGGGAGGGGACAGCAGTAAGATGAGATCCATCTTGTCCTCTCTGGTGTCTCAGCAAGTCCACCCAGTTGTGGGTCATCAGCATCTGTGCTCAGAGTGCTCTCTTCCCCTTCACTCATGTTCTTGTCACCAAGTTGAACAATCTGGGCCCAAGACTGACCCTGGGGAGCTCCACTAGCTACAGACCTCCTGCTAGACTGTGCGTCACCGGTCACAACCCTCTGAGCTCTGCCATTCAACCAGACACCTTTTTAATTTTCTCTGAAGAGACAAGTTAGCTATTGTCCCAACCATCTCCATAATCTCTGTCTGCATTCATTCATCTCTTTTTAGCACAGTAGCTAAAGCTCTTGCTGCTCTCAATAGAGGCATTATTAACTCGCTTTCCCTGCCTTGTGCTGAACACAGCATGCTGGCCATCCCTAATCCCCCTGCTGCTCCATAGGCACGTGGATGCTGCCCRTCCATAGCCATCCTCCAGCTCACCAAGGCATCCAGAACATCCTCTCCACTTTTGCCCCCAGCTGAAAAATGCAGATGACTGCAGGGTCATTAGCACTGCAGAGCCTCCTGCCTCCTCCATCCAAGATCCACGGCTAATCACGCGTTGGCATTAAGCCTCTGTATCCTTGAAATCCATCAGAAACCGAGAACCCAACGAAACCCGGACTGAACCTTTTCTATCAGTCTTCCTTCCTACCAGCTTCTTGCCATCAGAAGACACAGCCACACATGGACAACCTCAGGAATTGCACGGTCTGGAGCACTGAGCACTGGTCCTCCCTTGTTAGGACCACCAAGAGTCATTTGAAGATACTCACAGTTGATGCCCAGCACTGAGAAGCAGCCAAGCAAGCATCAGGAATTGAAGGCCTTGAGGTCAAAGGGGTCTTTGGTGATGGTGGTGGTTGTTGTTAATTTAAGCCCACTCAGCCCCTTATGTTAATGTTTCTTTGGTCTGTCAACCAGGGTATTCCAGAATTTAGACCTATTTTCAACTAATACTTGAGCACTGTGCAATTTCAGCTACAACAAGTAATTAATGCTAATGAGTTTTCCTCTTTTTATTTTTTTTGCTGCAGCAGCCACCATTAATACCAGTTGACTGGGTTTCACTGAAGCATAGAAAAGGCTCATGAGTGGAAGAATGATAAATGATTTATGAGCAACAACATTTACTGGTTCAAATTTTACAGTAAGTCAGCTCCATAGGCTTTCCTTACAGGTCTTCTCCAAGGAAGTATCAAGGAAAACGATAAAAATCAACAGTGGGGGAGGAAGTGTGGACGATCTGATCAAGATCYTTGCGTTCTGTTTATTGCTATTTCTATTCAGCATATTCAGAACAGCTATGTCAAGGATACGCAGTTCTTCCTCCTACAGCACTGTTTTAAGTACATCTAAATTCTGAAGAAGTTATTGACAAATATTTGAGAAGTGTTTACATAACATTTATATGCAGATGAAAGAAAGTTTACTTTATAGCTTAAATCRAGCCTTAAATGCTCTTTTAAGCACCAGCCCTTCTCTCTTTGAATCTTTCCTTGGGACAGTCGAGTTCCTAATAAGCCCCCTTCACTAAGGGGTGTTACCACTGAACGCACCAAGGTGAAAAATTACACARAACAGGAGCACAAATCACTACAAACAACAGGTAAGGGACATGGGGGTTGTTCTACTTGTTACAAAACTTTATGATTTTAAAAGCTTTCAAGCACATGTCTCCTACCTTGCTTGCGAACATCTTCCACYGCCGCCACCAGCTCCTCCTTGAGGAACTGACTCTCTTTAGCAATTTTGTCTCCTTTCTCCAGGAAATTCTCTGTTGCTTGTTCAACTGAAGCAGCCAAGACATGRGCCTTTTTGGAGCGTCCTCTTTTTTTATTAGAGGGGCCCTTGTTGCTTGTATTCACCAATGTTGTAACCTAGAGGCATAGGTGAAGTTTAAAAAAAAATAATTAAATGAAACAAATGAGAAGTCTGTCAGCGAGCTGGACCACACGCAGGCGTTTTTTCCAGACAGCACATTTGCAATGCCAGCGCTATTGCCAGTTCCAAAGACAAGAAATGCTTTAAACTCATGACAAATAACTCACATATATTTTTATGTCTCTTTAAACATGACTCTGCTTCTTGATTCATTAGATAAGCCTTATAAATTCAGCTAGACTGCTCAGAGATTTTTCTTTGCAGCAGCAGACCTGAAAAGTTGATGGTAAAAACTGAGATGTGTTTGTGTATTGGTAAACTGCAACCTCAGTAACAGGGCAGAGCTATTTAGCACCGCTATGAAAAGAGCAATGCCAGCTTGGGATAATTAGCCTGCGATAGTTTTCTGCACAGACTTTGGGCATAAAAGGCACAAAACGGGCTTGATGTGATTATCTACAGAAATCTAACAACACAGCTTCTTTTCAGGCCAAAACAGTGACTAAAGCAGCCAAGGCACTAAATGCTAAGCAAAGCACTTCCCAGAGCCCAGTATTTCCATAAAAGAACCAAATCAGAACTCTAACAATCCTCCTGCAAGCAACGAATATTTACAGCTTGCTTTGGGTTTAATCTCAGGCCCTGCTCGTAGCTGGTCACCACAGGCCACGTGAACACCAGTTATCCCATTGCCTAAGGACAGTGGACTCATTCTCTTCAACCCAACAAAAAAAGAATCCACATACACGTCTCCGTTTCCCTTTTTCCTTTAAGTCTAGGAGACTGCACACAAAGCTACTCCAGAGGCACACTAAATTACAACACTAAAAAAATTACTGCTCTGGAAAGCCCAAGGACTGCTGACATAAAGGTCCTCAGAGCTGAATCCATCTTCTTGGTTGATGGATTCGGAGCGGGAAAGCCCTCAGCGGGGAATATCGCTGTCTTTTAGCGGGGAGCACTTGCATCTGGCAGTCTCAGTTCATCAGGCACTCCAAGTATGAGTGCAACACGGCAATTTATCCAGCCTTTCTCTAGATGTGTTGCCAATCACATCATTCACAAAATTTGGGACCGCTATCACAGGCCATTGTGCTACTCTAAAGGGTGACAGGTACTAAACTTCAACCAAAAGCTCCCGAGAACAAGTCTGCTCGCTTAAGTTTGCCAGTTGAAGTCTTTTCTGAAGAAAGACTTGTCCAATCAATAACTCTGGCTTCAAGGTTGTATAATGGGGCATCCAAGTGCTCATCTGTTGGGTATCTGGAGGGGGAAAAACGCAAGGCATTCCAGAGGTACAGTCTGTGGTCGGGCAATCCAGAGGATGTTAAGACCAGGACTCGACCATTTCCAGCTCACACTTGGCTGGAACGCTGTCCAGTTCATACTGTCAATCTAAGAACCCTCTACAAGTCAGGACAAACATCCTAGAAAAGTAAGCTAGCTCTCTCCAATGCACTTTGAGAAGCCTGTAAGAGTCTTTTCCTTAAATCTTCAAAATGCCTAGTACAGAGAGCTTGGATTTACAAGACTAATTTTATTCTAGCCTCTCCTACATTTTTTCCCCTGGACAACACGCAGAAATAAGGTTTTATTTACAAACCCAGCATAAAGCATCGGCAGGGATTTTAATACATGCACATCATTTCAAAAGAYGGCATTTGTTACAGTCGCAGCACATAAAAGCTAACTTCCCCCATGGAACCTGCTACTAACCCTTCCTAAGGACTGGCTGTTCCAGACAGCTCGCATATGAAAAGGTTGCTTTACTGCCTTATGATTAACACAACAATGTATTAGATGTCACCAAAGGGAGCCCTATTTATGTTTATCACTCTGCTAGGTGATCTCAAAGAAAACTTAGGAGACGGTACTTGCTACCAGAAGGGCTTCACTGCAAGGGCTTTTGTCACTAAAACCCTAAAAAATTCCTGAATGGTACAGTTTGTAAATGACACAAACAGCTTTTGAAAAAGAAGACGAGAACATGCTCTAAGATACAGGTGAGAAAGAAGGTATCAGCAATGTAACATTAGCTCTTTCATCTGTTTCTGCACTTTTGCATGAGTGAAACAGTGTGTCTTATCAGGAGCTGAAAAATCAYAGGCTGTCTGGAGACGCTCTCAATAACACTGTTAAATAAAAAGATGTAAAAAAAACTACATTTATACACATTTGCCATCCATACTTTTGTAGGTTTTCTTTTTCCTTACAGAATTTAAGCTCTGAAAGATCTTTAAATGAAATAATTCATCAAGTTATTATGTGTGCGTGTGATTTTTACCTGTGTAACGAGAGGCTCAAGGAGCCTTTCCACTGCCAGTGTTCTTATCTCCAGGCTTTTGGGGTCCCATTTGAAGTTAACGTTGCCTGCAGTAACAGTAGTCATTTCTAGAGGAAGAATAAAAGAGWTATATCAGTAATAATATATTAATTAATACAACTTTGTTTCATGGACCCCTATTGMCCTTTGCAGGGGGGAGTTAAAACAAGGTCCAGAAGCAGATGACACCTCCTCTATTCACCCCAAGGGGACGGGACCTCACAGGTGACAYGGGTACTTTCACCACAAAGGGCTGAGGGGCCAAACTCGCTCTTCCTGCTGGGCTGGACGAGCAGGAAGGAAACACTTAAATTTTAAAAAAAACAGAGAAAAATTACCCTTTTTCTCCAGGGTGACTCAGCTGCACCACCAGCCATTGCTCTGAGCACCGGCTCAAACATGGAGCTGGGCTCTAACCCAAGTACTTTGAACTACCAGGTTCTCCCAATTCATTTTTTGGAAGTAAAAAGGTGGAGAACACGGCAGCATAAGCCTTACAAAGCCACAATACTAAGCTGGTTCATTTTCCACGACTTACATATCTATTATGCTCTCCCTTAACATTTACACAGGAGCGAAAGCAGATTTGCATGAAGAGATCTGTTAGAAGCTGTCACGGAGCCTTTCCTCCTCATTACAGTTTGCTATTAAAACCCCAGTGGAACAGCAAAAACGATTACGGGAAAGGCTTAGCAAAATTACTAAAATAGTTCTGATTTTGAAGCCAATTGTCTGCAAAAAGATTAAAGAATTAACTAAGACAGATCTTTAGATTAACACCATGACATTGAATAGCGCAACAAAGAAATAGGCAGATGATGAGAATCCTAATTTCAGGAGAAAACAAAAACAATCAGGATTTAAAATACTAAGAATCTACAGGACCAGTCTGCATTACCTTAGATTTAATATATTGCTTTTTTTTGTGCTAAGGGTTGTCCTGTAAAAACAAGATTGGACTGGACATTGGTTTATAGTTTTAAATAAAGACCTTGACCAAGAGAGGCCTAAGGTCTCCTTCCCACCCAAGCAATGGCTGTTAGAGCTGCACCCACAGCTCAGTCTCCGATATCTTTTAGAGCTGTTTCTGCACAGGGCCCAGTCCAAAGGCTTCTTCCAAGACAAGATGTTCTACCGGCACCAGATGTCCCTGGATTGCCAACAGTGAGCAGAGCACTCCGTTATTCTGAGCAGCAGGATGCAGGTCACTGGGGTTGGCGACCCACGGTGCTCACAACACATGTTGACAACAAGCTGTGTTAGACCCCGACACTGACAAGGCTACTCAAACAGGCAGCAGCAGCACAGAGGGGGCTTCCTCCTTCCACTTAAAAACATAAAATAAGGGCTCACGAGCACTTGAGAAGCTCCAGATTGCAGGAAGCCTAAGTTAGAGCTCTGCATCACCTGGCTTTAACCATCAGCACCTTCATGGAATCATTATGGGTGGAAAAGACCTTCAAGATCATSAAGTCCAACCATCAACCACCCCCGCCACGACGGCTGCTGAACCACGTCCCCAAGTGCCTCATCTGCACATGTCTTGAACTCTGYCAGGGACAGTGACTCTGCCACTTCCCAGGGCAGCCTGTTCCAAGGTCTCATCTCTTYCCATGTAAAATTTCCATGTAAAATTTTTCCCTAGTATCCAACCTGAATCTCYTCAGTACAATTTGAGACCATTTCTTCTTGTCCACATTGTGGTTTGAAGAGCCCACCAGGGCATATATACAATATACCTGGTGGGTTTAAATTAAAAGCTAAAACCAAAGRGCTGTCAAACCGCCGCAGGAAGGTGGACGTCTCTTCCTCACCCTTGCACCAGCTCTAGGGCTCACGAGTTCCTCCTAKGAACTAACCCATAAGTTTTTGCCCATTCCTGAGGAATCTGTCACCGTTCCAGTGAGTTAACCCATCATGAGCAAAGGTCCCTGACGCACCAAGCCCCACGGAGCATGAAGAACCACAGGGGAGGAGCAGGAGCTGCCCCATCTCTTCCCAAACCCTATGTCCACCATTCCCAACAGGCAGCCAGGACAAGGATTACTCCCTGTTCCAAACGCAATGCTTCAGGCAGCCACCTCCCTTTCCCTCGCCCCATGACCCAGCCCTGAGCAAGGAATTTCACCACTTTATCCCTCCCAAGCAGCTGGTTTAAGCACTAGCCCTACAAGCAGCCAAAAAAAACTATGCCAAAGCCTTATAGTTGCAGAGCTATATCCAGAGATAGCATGGAAGTCCCCTTGGTTTAAAAGAAAAAAAAGTTAATTTTAGGCATTTAGTGCTGTCAAACCTTTAAGAAATGAAGATGGTTTTTGATGTACTGGTGGGATACAGAAGCAATTCAACCAGTCACTTGTTTATATGATCCTCACAGATCCTCTAACCTGGCCAAAAGTAACGGGCTGTGAGGCCATTTAATGGGAACTTCACTAAAGTTTACCTTGAAAACATGCTTTAATAGCAAATATGGTTTGGCAGCAGCACTTTAGATACCATCTGAACACAGCATTAAATACAATGTTTATTCGACTGAGGGCTTGCAGAGAGTATCAAAACAAGGCAACACTTACAAATGAATGTGTAAATTAGGGGAGTTTGGGCGGGGGGAGGAGGGGGGGAAGGCCCAGGGCCAACCTAAAGTAGAGCTGCTTTCTCGAGACAGAAAATCTCTAGTTCTGACACTTGTCTTGCTCTTGGGACTGCTCAAGTTTTAACTTCACCGCATTCAAACATGATAACATCGAGTAAACAAAGTCAGAGGATTTGGCAGCAATGATTAATTGTTTTCTCTTTGAGAGCATGTAATTACCCCTCTAAAAACTCAATCAACTAGAATGTTTAATCAAGAGTGCTGACGTCCTTCGGAAGGACGGACCCACCCGAAGGCCACCATAACATTGGTTTCAAAGGACTCGGATAATCCAGTGAGGACTGAAACAGATTTTCCATGCCACAGAATTACAAGGAACAGCACATACTGCCCGACGTGCAATCACAGCAGGAATTTCAAGGACGAAGCACACAACACAAAGCAGAAGAGAGCTAGAAACACCAAATCTGAAGCGCTGGAGTATACAGCAAGACATGGCCACTCCAAGAAGTTGGATTTGCTCAAACTGTGGTTTCATAGTCAACAGCAAAAACCGTGCTTAGAAACCTGTGCTCAGCCTTCTAGAGCCCTCCAGGAGCAACTTCCCATCGTCACATCACACTCCCTTGACACTGGCACAGTTTTTYACTGAGCTGCATGATCACCTGGACAGGGAAGAGTTGATTTGTTTGGAAGAGAGAAAAAAAAATATATATACACATACATATACCCATTTTTGCACAATGAGATGAGATCCCAGTCGGTTCACGATGCCACCACAGGTACTTCCACTGGCAGAACAGCCAATGGTGAGAGACGATGGGCGCCAAGGTGGCACCGTCACCAAAGGCAACCASAGGAAAACCCAGAGTCAAGGTTAATGTTTCACCAAGATCATGGACTTGAGTCCAYATGAACTCGCAGTATCAAGAGACGCTGCTGCCAAGAGCAGGTTAGCACAGTGGTCAGGATGATGGTGACTATTCTAGCAGGCATTTTTCCCCGCATAACTAAGCCTCTGCAGCTGGATCTGTGGATCAGTCCCAAATTGCTGGCATGCCTCGGATGCCCTCAAAGCAACATGCAGGCAGCAGCCAGAGAGCCCACAGCATTTCCAAGAACTGAGGCTTCAGGGCTTTAAGACACTCGCTCTTCCAGAACAGCGAGTACCTTTAGACTATGCAAAGTAAGGATGCAGCTGGATGGATTCCTTACAGAAGCATCCTGAAGGCACTCACGAGTTCTCAGCCCAGGAAGCAGCCATAATTCCAGCACTGAGCTCTACACGTCCAGCAAGTTGCAGCATCACTGACAGGTCTGCTGTGCACGGTCCTGTTTTTCCAGCTCCCACCCAACACGTGCCTCAGGGTAATGTTGCCTTGATCCCAGGCCCTGCAGAACAGGCAGGAAGTTCAACCTGTTCRCACCAGGAGATCCCAGTCTCCCTGGGTTGGATCCAACATATTTCAGTTACACACAGGGGAGTTAAACTGCTGGTCTCCTGTGCTACAACTTTGAGCCCACCACCTTGTGCTGCTGACAGCAAACTAGGATTTAGAGCTCTTTAGAAYTGTAATGATTTTGCAGCCTACTTCTTTCTCATGTTTCTGTAAGTARTCACAACTACTTTGAGTTAAAACTCTGCCCTGTAACATGCTCACAAGACTGTCTTTCAATATCATGTAAGGAGTATATCCCTTACTCCGTCCTCTAAAGCATGAGCGTGGAATATGGTGGAATCCACAACAAGACGATTCAGCTTCATCTTCCAGRCAGAAAATGAATCCCAGGTATCTACTCCTAAGAAGGTTTCTTGGCTTTCTTAAGTACCTAACCCATCTGATGGTCAGTGGGCACTTTTAATCCTGCTGAAGGAGGGGAAGAGACAGAAGATGAGGACCAGGTATCTAAAAGACACCAAGWATGGACCTCCCAAGCATTCTAGTCTAACGTTGGTTCAAGTTCAGRGGTTTGTCCATACTCTACTGCTAGGCCCAGACCAAGTGTACTCAGAAAGAACCAGGTCATGCTTCACTCCTTCCTTTCCCAGCTCCCAAACCAATTTGTTAGCCATGTTCCACAATTAAAGAAATACTCGGTGGTTGAATGGCTGCTAGTCGAGGATGTCTGRCAGAAATTATGCTTTTCAGGAAAGAYTTAAATAATTTTGACTTAATGTCAMGTCTAYACAGCTAAAAGCAGGTAGTCATCCTCTAACACAACTTCCAGTCTTTARTTCCTTCTGCTCAACTTCCAAATTCCTCCTCCAACATAAACGCACTTAAGTTCTTCTTTAGTACAGAAGATTCATGACCACAAATGACAGACTAGGCATTGACCATATTCTTAAATATTTAAAATAATCACCTGTGCGTTTTTAACTCCACTAAATAACTTCCACACAGATTGTAGTAACTGGCCAAACTAAAAGAGAATAGAAGTCTAGTGTGATGAGCACATTTCTCATCAGTGTCACTGTTGGAATGGGGATCATTAAGATCAAACACTCACAGTTTGTTCTCACATCATCTTAACTGATACTCTATGTAGACTCAAGTATCTCACTTTTCACTCCATAGCAGARTATATTCTGGAATGATACAGTGCAAAAGTAAAACAAAAAAAAAAATTAAGTAGCTTTTTCAAGACTTCATTTTGGTCTGGCCATCATCATAAAGATGGAAGACACACTTGGGAGAAACAACTCTAGCAACGCTCTTGGGACCACGGCACTAACTCCCCAACTACAACTGAAACACTTTGAGAGGCTGCTGCTCACAACAGTCTCTTGCCTTCAGCTGCACCAGCATTAGCCTTTGCTCATCTTATTCTGGCTATGACTATATTGCCTCAAAAGAGCCAGAGCAGAGGTGCATCGCAAGCCAAATCACAGCAAACACAATTACTAGTTTGAGGCTACATTAAGGCTTCACAACCTAAAGGCCAATAACCTAAAAGGCTGTAAGGAGCAAACTCGGGGCAAAACTCCCTGGGTATTTTTGCTCTGATCTTCAATACTCAGGCTGCAATAAAATGTGAATAGTTGAAGCTAGAAAGTCAGAAATAACCAGGATCTGACCYCACTCTAACCATTTTTTCATTCCCACACTGCTAAGTTGCTATGTCGTATCCATCACCTTCTTTAACTGAGCACATCTCCAAAACCTAGGGTTTCATTGACAATTTTAAAACAGAATTAGGCTGCACTGGAGCTCCTTGAGTTGCCAGACATATTTTGAAGAATGAGAGAAGACTTCAGTTAGGGGTTTGATAAAAGATAATTTGCTGAAATAACAATGAAGCCAGAGTTAGCAGAGGTTCAATAGAACATTCTCTCTCAGTAGAGTATCAGTTAAAGACTATATAACAAGAAAAAAGATTCAACGATATTAAAAGAGTGAGAAAATAAAACAACTGGTTCTTTCAAAGTGCATAAGCTTCTAGAAGAGGTATATTCAACAAAATAAAAAAAGGATAATTTTTGAGGTTTGAGGATTCCTCAAAGTAAAATGTTTTCTGATCTTACTAGAAAAAATGTTTTGAGTTCTTTTTCCAGCCCTTTACTTGCGTTCTGAAACGGTCTGTCAGCCTCACCTAAAAAACAGTAATTAAAAAATGAAGTGAGAAGGCCAAGAATTTCACTTTAGACAAATGACAGCCTTTAACAACATCTCAGATACAAGCAACAAATGTGTGGCATAGGAAAAAACTTGCACCATCTGCATGCCTCCAGACAGCTCTCCACTTGCAGCTCTACCAACACATGCTGCGAGCGAAGGAGAAAAAACACAAGAGGAGACCTCAGGGAGAAGAGTCAACAGGGATGCAAAGCACAAGGGGTGATTGTATGAGTTAAATGTCTTTCAGGACAAGCAAGACTGAGTGTTTGAGTCTTCCCTTGCCTACAAACCACTCCAAAGACAAGGCCAGAGAGCATGGATTGACCATAACTCTGGTTTCTTCAGGAAAGCAAACTAAGTGACTACAAAACTGAAGGTGCAGTGAACTTTTGGTTGTGCAAGGTTACCTGCAACACCTGAACCAGCACTGCAGAACTAGTAAGTTCAACTAAGGGTACCTGCTCCACAGGAGCCAGAACTAAGGGCAACTCGCCTGGCCAAGATGCTTTGAGAAGCACTGCCTTAAGGCACAGGGGAATGAATAAAATAGTTAGGGTTTAAAAGAAAACAAACAAAAAAGCAACCGCTTCACACACACGGAGAGGCAAAGGAAAGGTCTGAGGAGGAAGAGTTGGTGCTCTGCTGATCTCACTAGAAAAAAAAAGGGAAAACAGAATATTCAAGATGAGCAGACACTAAGTCACACCAGCTTGAACACACAGATTGTGCACGTGTCCACGAGCGCCTCCTCTTGCTCTCCTCACCCCAAGAGCAGGAACTGGGCAGTGATAACAAAGAAAGAAGGGACAAGCCAAAAATTCCTGTTTAACTGGTTTTACACTAAGGGCTCAACCTCCAGTTCTGAGGAACGCTGCCTTCCACCGACAATGCTCACGTCTCTATTAGGTCCATAACATTCTGCTCAGCGTAATCAAATTGTCCTGACCACTTCTTACAAGCTAAAGAAAACAATTTAACAAACTTGGCATGTAAGTACCAATGCATATAGCCTGGGAATGAATTTAGCACTTGCTTTTTAGGTTTAAGCCTTTAACTCAGCACAATTAATTTGTCTTGCTCTGCTTTGCCACTAATTAGTAGCTTTTTTTTTCCTACATCGTTATTTCTTCGATTTTTTTTTCTCCCTAGGCCCAGTTAGAGGAAAACAAAAACAACCACGTTGCTCTTTCTGCTGTATCAGGTCAAAGCAAGAACATTTTGATTAAAGGTCTCCCCAGCAGCAGACGGGACACACTAGAAGGACTCACAAATAAGGGTTATGCCCATTTTCCTAAAAGCCTCTTTCACATCTCTGTTTTCACGGCGTATTGTTTAACCTTAGCTACAAAATGTGGTTTTGGAGGCAGCAGCAGTGGTCTGTAATCAAAKGCATCTTCCAAGAAGTACTAAACAGCTGGAACTACAAAGCTGTACTTTGTGTAGGAGCTTAAACCATTCCGGAGCTTTTTACGCATCTGCTCTGGATCCCYGCTTTTTAGGTGCTCAGAAAATATGTCACATTATTCATTTCACTCACAGTTTGTGCAAAACTCTCTCGRTCTAATTTAGAAATTTGACAGAGCTGAACACACCCCGTGAATACAGCAAAGGGCCGCGAAAAGCAGAGCTGCAAGTCCTGGCTCACAGGTTCCTTTGGGACAGCGCTGTGGGCAAGTAACACTACGTGTTTGCCCTTTCCTTCCGTTTTGCTCCAGGCATTTGGCACTCCTTGCTGCTCCTGTTGGTTTCCCTGTTGGAGCGGGGTTTATACATCCCCACCACCCACGGGAGAGGGCCAGTGAGGTGGGAAAAATACAGGGAAAGACAGAAACAAGTGCCTGCAAGGAACAACGAATGAAGAAGGATGGGAATAATTCTAAGTAGGGAACCAGTYGGGGCACCCAGCAGCATCCCTGTCTCCTGGAAGGCCTGGAGGGAGCACTGCTCCTCACACGGARCGAGTGGCACCCGGTACCTCTCCCACAGCCCTTCCTCCTCCCAGAGTTTGGACAAGGGCCAGACTCATCCAAGGCAGACAGGAGAAACACAAACCAAACCTCCCAAAATGGGCCGTGGAGACAGGATACTAGGTCAGATGGACCTTTAAGGTGCTAAATCAGATCACAGTCAGCCCAACCCTCCCTATTCTAGTTTGTTGCTCTGACTTCTCATCCCTTAAATAAGTAAATTGTTTAATTTCAAGACATTTAGATTCACAAACACCTGGGCATCAGGTAGGGGTTGAACTGGAACCTTAATACACAATTTATCATTTGACATAAAATAATACAGCACTTCCCACTCACATACGTGCCCAGATCATAAAAAAATGTTTTATGAATTATCCATAACTTTATGCAGCTCCTCAACATTGAACAAGAATCTAGATTCAAGTCACACTAAAAATACTTTTTCTTTTTTAAAAAAAAAAAAACAACACATTTACATTACAGTAACACACTTGCAATTTTATCTTCTGCTGTTCCACACCACCTTTTCTGAATTTGATTATTCAAGTCAATAAAAATACTTAATTTTCTCCACTTTAGCTGGAGATCTCAAGAGCACATTACAGAGATTAATCCCAACTTGCTTGGTGTCAGGCAGGTTAAACACCATTTTGCAGCCCATCTTTTTTTATACAAAAAAAATTAAACTGATCCTTTGGCTACATCAAGTTATTATTGCTAATGTATCCCTCATATAGGCCATTTATTCAAATGGATGTTTTGAGCTGAGTCTGTATCCTCCAGGGAAAGACACGGAAAGAAGAACTCTATGCTATCCATAAAAGTATCCAGAATGAAACGGAGAACGACAACCACTCTGAACACAAACAGGGAGCTTCATCTTGTTAACTGAAAAGCAGCCAAACTTGCTATTTTCCTAAGTGYCCTGGATCTTGTGCTGAACAGCAGCAAGGAGAGAAGTGCCCAGTCAACACACTCTGCACTGTTCATTCATCACTTGCATTCGGGTCTGTTCCTTWTTTACACATTCCTAATTTCCTTCTGTTAGTCTGCAGCGAAAAAATGAAAATACAAACTGATTCTGCAGACTATCAGCTACCCACAGGGCCTTTCATTTCACATTTTTAAAATAGCTTTTGGAGGCTACTCCAGAACAGGGTGTACCAATGGTCTTTAAGCATCTGTTAACTTACACTAACGTATCATTTGCTCCTTCATCTCAGCTCAACACTGGCCAGAAATCCTTCCTAAAGTATAYAGCATGCACAGATCTGTCCCATAACAGGACATGGACACTTCAGAAAGCTGATTTTTTTTATTATTTGGATGGAGGGAAGGCACAAAGAGCTCAAGTTACATCTTATCAACCGTGAAGTTCTACTTGCCACATTGGTACTTGTTCCCCAGTTTATTTACTCTAAGCTCCTCAATGCTTCTGCAGGGTTTGAGTTGAATCCATCCCACATTGTAATTACAATGCACAACCAAAGCTCTCTCTGTTCTGTACCATTTAATACAGGACAACAGATTTACTGGAGAATCTTTTGGCACCCCGCTTGGTTTTGTGTTCTCAGATACCACTGCACTCTCTACCTTGATGACTGTTACCCCTTAATTTTTCTTTAAAGGTCAGATAGAGCTCAAATTCGGCACTTACAAATAGAAAAAGTCTAAGAGATTCGCATGTGTTTAAGTGATTAAAGTAGACGTCTTATAAATTAGAAAAGTTACAAGAAAAGCAAGGGAATATTGGCAGATTCAGGGAGAACTTCCCTTTGCACAACTGTGGTAGTTTAGACCTGCATGTTTAATAATTTCTATTCCTTTATAAAGCGAGGGAAAAGGGCTAACCCCCTAATCACACCAGAGCTATTTATTAATGAACATAAAAGGACTAGCATGTTTCATGTAGCACATCTGTGACTAACTCATAAAAATAAATAATCTGCTTTTCGAGTAAAGGTAGCTGGCACTTTAAACAGGACCCATGAATCATATTTACGTATCACATTTGCTAACAGGAGAATCTCTCCTAGGCCACGGCAGGCAGGAAAACAAAGTCAACGCCCATTCCTCCCCCAAGGGCAGATAAGGCTCAGTTATTCCCAGAGAGAGACTCGCATTCCTGCTCGGATACATTCACCTCAATAGGGAAAAATATATTTGCGGTGAGGTCAGTTTTCCCGTGCTGCTTTGTGGTGCAGGAAGTCGTTCGCCGTCGCTTTTCAATTTAGTTCCTCCAATAGATGAATTGGTAAACAAATCTGCAGGGAGGTTTTATTTTAAGGTTTCCACGCTGGATTAAAACAGTTCGAAGGAGTAATTATCAAACATCTGCACTTGCTCTGAAGCTGCAACCCTGTTAAACCAACCCACGAGCTATAAACACACCGAACGCAGCTATTCCAGGTTAGCTATAAAACTAAATTAGGGTGCATTCCCAGAGCAGTAAAGAATCCAAACTCTCAAGGTTATATACATTAAAGCTCTGCAGAGGAAGAATTTAAGCGACTCCCAGTTAAGGCACTACAGGAAAAAAAACAACAACAGGTATTTATCATTGTGTTGGATGACTTTGCCTCACTTGGCCTCACTAGGATAYTGTCCTTAAAAGAGGAGTTGGGCCTTTTCTAGTCATCATGTTTTCTTTARTGTCCACAAAGCCAAGAAATACCAGTAATGGGGAAGTCAATGCAACCCAGCACATCCTTCATCCTGGCATATCCTGCATGGTGTCCTCCCTCCACACCAACCTGGACATCTGTAAGTGGCAGGAGGGTTTCACCGCTGAGTTTTGCTGTGAGCTTCATTAGCTCTTTTCATAACGGAAGATATCAAACAGCAACAGCAGATACAAATCCCACGCAGGGCAAAACTCTACTATAGGTTATTTCCTGTACAAAATTTCAACTAAGGTGGACTCTTCAAAGAYCAGTTTCTGAAGCCCGCAGTGCAGGAGGGAGATATTTATGCTGCCGAAATACCCCCAAGTCACTTTGCTGCCGCATCTTGCGGTTACCTCGCTCCGACCAACAGACGTCCTCCAAACAAACCCCACATTAACACTTGCCACTGCACACGTTTGGAAGCCACCTCAAAGGCTGATGCTCCGCAAAGGCGTAAAACTTAAATCGGAGGTAAATATTTACTCCGGTGTTTAAAGTCATCAATTTGGCYGCCGTGCTTCTAAGCTCTACCCACCATGCTCCCCCCCAGTCACCTTGGGCAACCCTTTAATCTCCTGCCCAGACACCTATTATTAGAGCGGGCCCAGAAAACCCCGGCACTGGAGTTTTGTTTATTGTGCGAAAGGTTAYGGCCAAGCCTTCCTGCAACACAAACGGCGCCTTCGTCTGCTCCTCCAACGCAGCGCCATCCGCGGGGCTTCCTTGCTGCTTCCAGAGCCCTTTGGCACCAAGTAAGGCCCAGACGGTGACTCAACTGGGAACAATGCCCGTCCCAGGGCGCAGATACGGGTGGCAGGAAGGCCGCRAGGCCTCTCGCTGACCACCTTGCGGGGCCCAGCAAAACAAAGGCCAAGAGGGGCCCCGCAGACCCGCCCGGCACCCCGACGGCCACGAAGCCACCGCAGAGGCAGCTCGGGCTCTCGCCTGGCYGGGCTCCTCAGGGCCCAGGGGAGCGGTGGCACCCGGGGGGACACGGGCAGTGCTCAGCGCAGCCAGCTCGGGGCCAACACGTTTCCCCTCACRCACCCCACTCCTCCTGAGGTGCCGTGGAAGGAGCACCGGAGGAGGCCGAGCCGAGGAGGCCGAGCCCTTGACCCGCCAGGGCAGGGCCGCAGCCGCCACTGCCGTTCAGAGGCAAAAAGTGGCGAGAAACTTCCCAGCAGGGCGGGCCAGCGGAAGGGGCGATTCACAGAACGCGAGGCGCCCACGGGGCGGTTGGGGGCCGAGGGCGGCTCCGCTCCGCGGGCCGAAGCGGGAGCGGCGGCTGGGGCAGGGGGGCAACCCGAGGGGTCGGGCCCGGCTCCGCTCCGCACGCGGCCGAGCCCCGCGGGGCCCGCACGGCGCTCCCGGAGCCGCCTGGCCGCTCCCAGGGCCGGGCTCCCCCCGCGCGGCCGCCGCCGCCGCGCCCGGCCCAGCCCCGCCGCCAGCAGGGAGGCGGCCCGGGCCGCTCCGCGCCGACGCCGGAGAGGCCCCCATGGCGGCTCCTCCCTTCCCCGAGCCCGCGCTCCCTTCCCCCGGCCCGGGAAAAGTTTTCGCGCGGGGCGGCCCGCGAAGTTACCGCGAGGCGAGGAGGGGGCGCCCGCCGCTGGATGCCGCGCCCGGAGCCGCCGCGGCCGCTTTTGTCCCGTCCCGAGCCGGAGAKAGGAGAGCGGCTCTTCCGGGCGCCTCCCCGCCCCGCTCGGCCCGGCCGGATCCTGCCGGCGCCGCCCCCGCCGCCCTGCCCGCCCTTGCCGGGCCCG
>PTEX01000102.1:999355-1014599 GCA_003342815.1 Eudromia elegans
CGGGCGGCGGCTCGGGCCGGGCCGCGGCCTCCGCGGGGCCTTGGCCGGGGTCGGGCGCCAGGTCCCGGCCTTGTGCCGCCTGGAGGTCCCACCTCGTTCCCAGACACGACTGGGGATTGAGGGCGAAACACCTTCCGGCAGGAAAACTTCCAGCGAAACTCGGGAAAGCTTCGCGGTCCCCGCGTTCAGAGCCGCGCCGGGCCCGCTGGACGGGCCCCTAATGAGTTTGATTAATCTTTGGACCTCCAATTTACCTAAATCCCTGAATCCAGGTGCCCACCCRGCCACGCGGGCCCGTGGGCGACGTCTCCGCCAGCCCTGGTGGTGCCTGACTTAGTGCAAGGCCCGAGGGAGCAAAWGTGTCGGAAACTGGCGGTGCCGGAGAGCAGATTTGAGGGAAAAGGGGGAAAATTCACAGCGTCGCTGCGGTGAAAATCACTGTTTCCTTACGGAAACCTGATCTTGTATCCCAAAGATCCCAGTTTTCCAAGAACTGTCACTTTTTTTTAATAAAAGTCCTGTTTTCCTGCAAATGTCTCATAATACCGGGAACGCCGAGGAATAGCGTTGGTGTGGGGATTTCAGAGGCCGGGTCGGGCTGTTACGACAGCGTCACGGAAGAGACAGAGATTTCAGGACGTCGACGTAAATCCGACGCAGAGGGAGATGAGCCGGTGTGAAAGCTGCCTTTGCACAGGGATTTATTGCAGAGGTTCCTTTTTGTCTCCCCAGGTCTCCGGGGTGAGGAGCCGACCGTGCTTGCTCTATGCCAGGGCTTTGGGGATGGGTTTTGCCATGCACGGAGGGATGACGCTCGACACGGACATCTCCGCAGCGCTTCTGCTCGTACCGGGTCATATAACACTGCGTCAGGTCCGTATGTTTCGTGCCTTGCTCACCAGACCTTGTTGCTGAGTTGGGGCACGCAGGGCATCCCGCGCTGGCTCCCCCGGCTCTCCCAATGCTCCGGAGCTGGGATTTTCCTCCAGATCGGGGCTCCGTGGAGCCGGCAGGACCGCGCTGCCCGTTGGTGCCCTCGGCAATGGTGGCGGGCCAGCAGCGAGGGGGACGGCACCTCTGCTGCCCCCGGGCTGAGCCCAGGAAAGGGATCATCACCTTATAATGCACAGAGAAACCGGGATSGAGAACCCAGCCCTGTTGTGAGCAAAGTTAATGGGAGGAAAGTGAAGTCTGTAATTACGGTGCTGGCTGAAGTGCAAGTTACAAGTTATTAAATTAATACAGAGTGCTCAGTGTCCTAGCAAACTGACTTTTTTCTTTTTAACACACTGTACTCTGTAAATGCAGAGAAAACACTGATTTTTTAAAAGATCTTTGTATTTCCGGCTTGTACCAACCCATTAATATTTGGTATCATYTGCACCGGGGCTGCAAGCCGCCCGTTTCTGATCTGCAGCATTCCCTCACTAAAATTGAGTTTACACTTCAATAGCTTGCTTGCTTTCATTACTCCTTTGAATATCGTGTCTCGGCCTCCCGCGGTGGCTTCCCCATGCAGCAGTTTTGCACATCTCACATCCTTTCAGGACAAAATGTCAGCTGRGGAAAAAAAGAGAGAGGAAAACAAGCCCTTTCAGAGCGGTGGGCTCAAAGGTAGGAGCCTGGCGCGCCGGAGGACCGCGCGCTCCGCGCCCGCCGTGGAAATATGGAGCGGGAGGTGGGAGTTCTGCTGGGAGCCCCGTCCCGGTGATCGCCAGCTTAGAGGCTCTGCAAACACGAAGTGAAATAGCATGAAAATGGAGGCGTCTCGGCTCCGGGTGGACTTTGTCTCTTAATTAACAGCTCTGCGAGCAGCGCGGCGAGGGGACGGAGGGGCACGGTGGTGTTTAGACAGGCGCCGCCAACAGCAGCTCACACTTCCAATCCGGCAAATGTCACCGAGACAGCACCGGGCTGCGCTGGCRACCCGAAATCCAATCCCCTCTTCAGAACAAGGTGCAAGTTTTTGCACCTGWATCTCCCTTTTAATGGTGTTTGCAGTTTCGTAATCCCATTTTCCTTTTTTGTTTTTTAAAAAGAAAACAAAAATCAGCTTCTCTTGCCTCTCTTTGCTGAAGGAGAACCAAACATGGGCCAGGGCAGAGCCATCGGTCTCCACCTGGCAGGTCCAGGTGCRGGTGGGTTGGGATGGTGCAGCCCGGCGGGAGCCGGGAGCGCACGGAGGGGCCGTCCCTGCTCCAGGCTGCCCGGAGATGCCGGGGCAGCCGCAGAGCTGCCCTCTTTGCAGCTGCAACTGGGTTCCCTATTCCGGCGGCAACGGGCTCTGTGCCTGCGTTCCCGACTGCCTCGCTTTGCAATGCACGTTTGAGCGGCGTTTGTAACACAGGCCTTTCAGTGTTGCTGTTTGTGAGGCCCGCCGCATCCCAGCACAAGTGAGGAGTGCTAGGACAGGACCGCGGCAGTGAGGGGTGGTGATGGAAAACTTACAAAGGGATCCCAGAGGGTGGGAGATTGAAGGAAAGAAGAAGATATGTGGGAAAGCAGGAGTGGCCTCGGGGGCAGTGATGAAGTGCAGGGTGCCATGATTCAGGGCCTAGGACAGGCACGTGGTCTCCTSAAGGCCACAGCCCCTTGTCCCAAGGGACTCGCCAACATCAGGGTCAGCATTTCCACCTGCTGGGGAGCTGTCACCATTCCGGGTCAGGGCTCAGATGCAGAAAACACAAACAAGGCGTCCAAGATCCAGTCGGGAATCAACCTCTGCACCACCAGGATGAGAATCCAAGCATCTTAGGGGCACATAAGCCTTGGGACAACTTTACCCCACTGGAAACGCCGTCATGTTCTTCTGGGAGGAAGATGTTGAGCAGAAAGGACCGCGCTCCCCTAAAGCCTCGGCCTGAACCAGGTTTGCTCCCTGCTGCTTCACAGTTAGCACTCGGCTCCGTTCACTGCGGAGCCCCGGAGAAGGGAACAGTCGGAAACCTGCCCTGCGGCAGCGCACAGCACAAGCCTGGGAATCCTCCTGCATGAGTCACTGACCTCCAGCACGGCCGCTATTCACCCTTTAATTAAAAAGGTTTTACACTTCTGTGGCGCTCTCCATCAGGAGCAGKGAGATGCTGTGGAGAGGAAGGTCATCCCGTCCGATGGAAACGCGGTTCCTCGAGATGCGGGGACGGGACGCAGGGAAGGAAAATTTAGCCAAGGGCACTGGGAAAAGAAGCCCTTGCTTTGAAACTGGGTGCCTGGTGKGTCACCCAGGCATTCCCCATCCCCRGAGAGCAGATAAGAAGATTTTCCTTTTGGAGCATCGCTTGAATAAATAAGCAGCAYAGACTGTTTTCACTGCTCGGGGAGGGATGCGGTGCAAAACAAACAGCGATTTATCCTGAGTTGTTCGAGGAGCCCAAGTTAACCCACAAACTGCCGCACTGAGGCCTGCCTCCTCCCGAGGGAGAAGCTATCCCAGATATCCCAGGCACGRGACGGGAGGCAGCGCAGGAAGCCGATGCCAGTGCATGACCCTGCATTCAGGGCACCAACCTGCCCCTTCCCAGCGCTGAAGCTCAGGCGGGAGCCTTGCGGGCAGCCCAGGTGGGTGGGAACGGGCTCCGAGCACAGGAGCCGCGGCCAGCCACGCGCCACATCCCTCCCGTCGAGCCCCGGCCAGAAGCGCTGGGCACACCAGGCTGCAAGGAGCCTCCACAGCTACATCAACAGCCCCGTTTTATTTTTTTTTTCTCTGCCATTCCAGCCTATTTTTATCTGCCACTTGCTGCAAGAGCCACTTGCCACAGCTACTCGTAAACCCTCATTGCTTCCCGAGGAGAAATCGCAGGCAAATTAAAGGCGAGCGYGTGCTCCTCGTGCCCCCGGCTGCTCGGGGGCCGCCAGTGCCACCGGGCTCCTTTCTACCCACTCCGCCCCAGCTCCTTCCTCACCGCTGGGTCCCCTCGGTGCTTCCTGGTGAGTATTAATGAGTTGTCTCTAATTAGCACGTCGCCGCCAGCCCCTGGGTGGGTGCCCAGGCTGAGCAGCTCCTGGGCTGCTGGAGAGCAGCACGAGGGACGTTTTCCTGCAGCACGAAAGCAGTGCAAGAAGATACCGAATTGCCCCATTTCAGCACTCCCGAGAGGGAAGAGAGCAGGGAAACAAGCAGGGAAACTGAGGCAGGGTAGAATATGATAGTGCCAATCGCCATCGGATGCAGACAAAACATCTTAGATAGTCTTGGTTCCCACCTCAGGACCAAAATACCCGGCCAGGAACATGCGTAGCGCTGCAGGACCTGCTGGCCGTGCTGGAAGTCAGCATGTACAAATACCTGGGGCGAGAAAGTAAAGAGGAGGGGGCCAAGATCTTCTTGATGGTGGCCAGCGACAGGACAAGGGGTGACTGGTATGAATTGAAACCCAGGCACCTCCATGTCCATGTGAGGAAGAACTTCTCTGCTGTGAGGGTGACGGAGCCCTGGAACAGGCTGCCCAGAGATGCTGTGGAGGCTCCTGCTCTGGAGATCTTCCAAACCTGCCTGGATGCCCCCCTGTGCTCTGGGTGTCCCTGCTGGAGCAGGGGGTTGGACTGGATGATCTTGGAGGTCTCTTCCAACCTCAGCCCTTCCGGGATTCTGTGAATTCTTGCACCCAAGCAGTGATCTCGTCCCCACAGCCTCATGCGAGGGGAGAAACGCCAGCTCCAAGTGAGAAGTATTGCCACCAAAGTGTGATCAAAGAGAGAGCCATCACCCTAAGTGCTCTCCCGAGCTTCAGCTCCAGACAAGAGAATTATCAAGGAGAAACCAATCTTAGAAGGGAGCTGCTATTGACAGGGAAATAAAAAGAATACAGCTCTTACCGGGCGGCCCTAAGTTACTCCAAATTGCTGTCAGCTTGAAATACCTTGCAGGTAATTTGTTTTCAAATTCTTTCTCCCCAGCTGTGATTTGTTGCCGTACAGTGGGAGCTCAGCTCCGGCCGGCGTCTCGGGGAGTGCTCCCGCCGTGCTCCGGTGACGTGGACGAGCCATTGCCCTCGGGAGCTGGCAGCGGTCCTTATCGAAAGGGGCATGGTCCCTCGGCAAGCAGACTTTGTCCGAGGACGCTGTGTCTGCGCGGTCACCAACAACGCTGGCATTGCTGGGAGGAGAATGAGCGGGGAAGAATCGCGACTGCTCCTCGTCTCCGAGCTGCTCTGCACGAGCCGCGGGGCTCTCGCCTTGCCCTGCGCTGCCCCGAGGACCAGGGCGCTCCCACGTCTCTGGGCTGCTCTTCGTGGCCCTCCAGAAATACGCTCCATACATGGGGATCTTTTCTACAGATTTGCCACCGGTTTCTCCTGTTACAGCACTGAGCCTGTTCTAGGTGACCGAACGTGGGCTCCTTAAAAACGACCCTGTCTATCGGCTCCGGAGCTCTGTGGCGTAGCCAGAGCTCCATAACGATCCCCTCTCCAAGCTGAAGCCCTGGAGGAGAAACAATGTCACCCCCCTGCAGCCCCACAGTGAAGCACCCTGCCCCAGGCACCGTGCATGGAGACGTGAGGGYGGCCAGGGCAGGGCCGGGTGCGCACGGACCCGCAGGGCACCGGCCTCGCAACCCTCGCGGGGCCAAACGCCCACGCGGCCCCACAGCCACCACTCCTCCGGTCCTCTGCTCCGGGTGGATGAGGAAGGGGAACAGCACCCCCGGGGTGGCTCGTTGGTGTCCGGAGGCTCCTCCTGTTCTTCGGGAGGTTCTGTCTCATGTTGTCCCTCAAACACGTGCCAGCAGGCGGTGACGTGGGGCCAAGGACGGGGCAGGCAGCAAGTGAAGACACCTCCGTGTGCCCGAGCGGAGCACCCGGGAGACGGTGCCACCGCTTCGCCCCTCACCCCGGCTCGCGCTTCCTGGGAAACCTGCCCGTAACCACGGCAACCTCCCAGCACCCCCCGGAGCCGCCGGCTTCCCTGTGGTATGTCCGTGGGAAATGGGGAAGAGTGATGTTAAATCCAGTGAGTTTTGCTCAGCAACCCGCAGGAGCTCCACCAAAGAGGTCAGACAGATGGGGGGCGAGGGAAATGTGTCACCCCATGGTGCTCGGGAGAGCTGGGAATGCAGCGAGGGGGGAATCTCGTCCCTTGGCCCATGAAAGATCCTTGAAGTCACATCAAAGGCTGTAAAATCCCTGGCTGCTGCTGCCCAGCTGCCGAGCTGGGGCCGTCTCGGTGCTGGCAGGCCCGGGATGCGCTCAGGGCTGGGATAAAACTCGGAGAAGAGTCTCCCGCGAGCGGCACCACGACCGTTTAGGGCAGATTACGCCAACCATCCGTCTGCCTGCGAATGGCAGCGCCTGCAGACAGGGAAGTCTTTAGGAAGCCCCTTGTGCCTGGGTCTCGGTGACACCCACCCAGGTACAACCGGCACCCGTGTCGGCCTATGTGAAACAACCCCAAGGGAAYTGTATGGAACAACCCCCGACCCTGAGGGGAGTGAGCACAGAGGGGTCAGCACCCGGGAAACTCCTGCTTCTCTCAGGCCCTGCCCGGTACCGTGGGCAGGTACTGTATCCAGCGCGACGCAGGCGGGATGGACCCGTGACGGGTTCCTGTGCCCGGAGCAGAGCCGCACGTCGCCCCCGCGCGCTCCTGGCACACATAGAGGGGATGGGCAATGAGGCTGGCGCTCAAGCAAGCACATCGCCCGGGCAAATTACTTGAGTTTCACTAAGCTAATTAAAGTGGAACAAAGGAATGATCAGATTAAGGTCATAATTAATAACTCCATAGGTTCAAATTATCCAGGCGCCAAATAACTACCATGTGCAACCAGAGGAAGGCAGCTCTGATAGCCGGAGGGAATTGGGGTCCCGTAAGGGGCCTGGTGGAGGCTCTAGCTGCTCTTTGGTGCATTAACCTTGCTGCCRAGGACACCCCATTTGCCAGGCTTCGGTGCCTACTGGAGCTGGAGCTGTTCCCTTGATGGGATCCATCAGGTCCCTGTGCGGCCTTTGTCTCCTCCTTCGCACATGGTGGAGGCAGCAGCGGCGACTGCGCCGCTTCGAACCCAAACACGGCCCCGCGAGCCGGGACGGAGCCCTCCGTAACCTCTGCTTGGTTCCTGGTGGCCTTAACCAGGGGGTTCTAGCACTGAGGGACCAAGGCATCGAGCTGGGGCTGCCAACACCCCTGGGGTCTCCAGCAGGGCTCGCACGGGCCTCTCCAGTCGCTCRAGCTGTCGCCGTCACCTTCGCGGCTGTTGCGCCAAGGTGAGGAACAAGTCTGCTTGTTTGGCTGCTTCCTACAGCGGCGGGATTCCCGATATCCCTGCTCTGCTTCCGCACGGCCTCGGCAAACTCGCGGCACAGCCCGAAGGGGCAACGCGGGACGTGCGAGAGGCCTTTGATCCCCCTCGATGGTGACGGGCGTGAGGGGCACGGCCAGAGCTCAGTCCCTGCCTTCAATGAAGAATTGGATCAATGAAGATCCAATGAAGAATCTGGGGCTTAAGAAGAGCTCATAAAGCTTCCAATAGCTTTTAACCTAAAATACAAAGGCAGGTTGCTGCTTTAYGGGGCTGAAGTTAATTAGAAATTTCCCAGGCCCCCTCACACTCACATCATCCAGGGGTCCGACAGCTCCGCGTGATCCGGTTGCACCAAGGACAGCCGGGCACCCCAGTGTGGAACGGTTGGAAAGGAAAGTCCCCCAAAACCACGGTTCCCCCTGCAGCCCCATCTCTAGAGGCCTCCAGAGCACCAGTCACATGAAGCTGGGGTGACGCTCACGGAGGACGARCCCCTAGAGCTCCCCACGTGTTTGCAGCCTCAGCCCCATCACCAGTTTACTCCCCTGCAGTCGCTGTTTACCAAGCAGCAAATGTTTTACTGGTAGCTGATCCAGCTTGTTTGCAGAAGCCCTCCAGGCTCATTTTAATTGCGAGTAAATGATTCTTAGCAATATAAATCAGGCGCGGCGGCGGCCGGGAGCGCTTGCGATATCTTGTACTGTAACCAGGAGTCAAGAAATGAATTAGTCTCAAATTGAAAAAGGGAAGGTTTCAATCGGAAACTGGGCAAATATGAGGCTTCATCAAGTACAGATAATCACTTTGCCGGGTAATAACGAGCCGTCGGCTTATCAGTTTTGCATGGGGAATCCTTAATACGCCCGTAGCCGTTCTTGCTGCATTGAAAGTCACAGAGACAACTCAATAAAAGAGCCTTGGAAGAGGAACGGGCCGGGCTGGCCGCTGTGCCGCGGGTGCCCGTGGGCGGCCTGGCYGACTGCTCCAGGTCCTCCTCAGCTCACACCGCACCCGGAGCGTCACACGTGCGGGAAAAGGGACGTGGCCCACGTGGCCCCTTCCACGGGAGCCACAGCGGCTTCCTGGGCATGGGGCTCTCCGTGCGGAACAGGCAGAAAGGGGAGTCAAGCACGCGGGAACGGATTTGTTTCAGCATTCAGTGGGCAGCAAACGGCTTTGGAAAGTCTGCCCTGGCTCAGCCTGGCGATTGCTGGGTCCATTTCTCCACAGATCGCACCCAAGGTGCTGACCAGCCCTGTGGGGCTCGCACAGCGGGAAGCCACGGGTGCCCCTGGCTGCTCCTGCCACCCTGCTCCAGGGCTTGCTCCAGACTGGGAAGCCCTCAGGGATTTGGACCACCTGGTCCCCACGGTCCTTGTCTTGTCCTCAGCCCAGCACGGGTGGTCCCTGTCCCTGCACTAAGAGRGGACAGTGCCCTTAAAGCAGGACGTGGCCTCGCTGCCAGCCCCAGCTCCCCATTCCTGGTGGTTATTCCCAGTGGAAGGAAAACTCCTCCTGAAGGACGATGCTGCAGGACGGTGCCCAACACACTGCAATGTGCTGCCTATGGCGCTATGGAGAGGCCGGTGGCCAGCGAGGGGTGACAAGTCACTAGTGACTCATTTCAGCGACTCTCTTTGAGCCATTAATTCAGGCCCTGTGTGCTGGGTCAAAGAACAGGGACCCGGGGGCTCCGCAAGGCGCCAGCGGCGAGAACAAGCCCTGGCCCCAGCCCCGGCACAAGGAGGGGGAGGCTTCTGGAACTGCTTCCTCTCCCTTCTGCAAGGCGGCAATGGCCTTTTTTTGGAAACGGGCAATTTTGTGACAAGTGCTCGGCTTTTTGCTGTTTCTAATTTTGTGGACGAAAGAGAAAAGTTCAAAAATGATACCCATTTTTGGCAACGTTCCCCACTCCCAACATCTTCATCTGTTCCTTCCACTGCCTCTTTGCCCATTTTTYTTTTGCATAGATTCAGTGTGGAAAAACGGATTAAGTTTGAACAAAGGGAATGGAGCAGAAGGAGCAAAGCTCCATCCGGGCCAGTGAGTAGTGGCCATGAGAACTGCTCTTTGGCACCCAGAAAGCAGGATCAATGTTTGCAACTTCCCCAAAGCCATTTTGGGAAGCAGCAGGAAAAATAGCATATAAAGTGGAGCAGAGAATTGGAAGAGAAAGGAGCACTGGGCAGGAGTGGGATAGCATATCCAGGAGGAAGGAAAGCTGAGACAATAAAACCAATGAAACCTTTTTTCCCTTTATTATCTTCTTCTTATTATCTTCTTTTATTATGAAGCAAAGACTCGAGATACTCAGGCCCTTATTAAATGCAAGCTGTAAGTGACTTTGCTTAATCCATCGTGCAGCCACCAAGCTAAACGCAGCACAAAAGCTTTTAATACCTTCTYTAAACAAGCCGGTGCTCTCATCGTTCTCCGGTGCAGCTGCAGCTTCCTCTGTCTATCGGCCACAATCAYCCACCTTTTAGACACCAGTTCCCACCAGCCTGGACTATCCCCTGTCCGGAGCCCCGTGTCCCACCTGGAATGAATCATCGGTCTCCAGATACTAGGGAGACAATCAGTCGTGCAGAGACTTGAGAGCTCTCGGCCGGGATGCTGCAGCCCCGGAGAGCTCCCGTGTGTCACAATAGTGAAATCCAGTTAAAGGCCATTTTGCAGCATCTGTACCCTCCTCCCAAGCCATCCCTCGGGCTCCAGCCCCTGACCAACACGTGGAGCTGCCCTGGCACCGCTTGCCAGGGACTGGACCTTTGCTTTGATCTGGCTCATTTGGAAAGGCTGAACTGCAGCCTTTGCACACCCGATAACACGAACCCTGGAGAGTGGGCACCCTGAAACACAAACGCTGCTCGTGCTCACTCTCGCTCTGCCCTCAGTCCATCTCCAGCAGCAGCGGCAACGTCTCCCGGGCTCCTGCTTCCCTTGGCTGAGCAGAGAGGAGCGCGTGGCCGCACACTTCGCCTCCGCTTAAATCCCTTCACTTGCAGGCACCCAGCGGCTCTGCTGCGAGCAGAGGGGGAGATCTCCTCYGGGCAGGTCAACACCTTTGATGGGCAAGGAGATTGCCACTTTCCAAGGGACATCTTGCAACCATCTTTGCAAGAAGTCAGCTTGCGAAAACCAAGGAGACCCCAAAAGCTCCAGCTAGCCAGCCAAGCCCCACAAGGAAAGGGTCTCCTCAAGGCATCGCTCCTCAAGTCCCTTCACCGCCACCAAGGATCACCAAGCCTTCAGCTTCATCCAAAAGACGAGAGAGCTGCGGCTTATTATAACTTCCTGAGTCATCACAAACATATGAGTCACTGCTTCTCCTTGGTTTTATTGTTTTGCTCAGGAATTTGGTCTTTTTCTCTCGTCTAAGGAAGCCACAATGAGAGAAAAAGCAGCGAGGAGCAGGAGGGCACGGCTGGTGCACGTCCCCACTAAGGCTCTGGGCTGGCAGCTTTCTAGTAGCTGCTGGTGGGAACGTTATCTCTCTTCCCAGCTAACACATAAGCCCAAACGTGAGCCCTGCCAGTTACGCTCCTTTGACTCTCCAATTGCATTCACGGAACCTGCGATGGTGCCGAAACTCCAATCATAAGCCCTCCTTTTTCTACAATGTGCTTTTTTACCTGCCTTCAATCAGTTGCTAATAGTATCTTAGCAGTGCCCAAAAGGCCTGGTTAGACTGGTGGTTTATCCATCTGATCCTTCACCTTTAGGAGGTCTCGGTGCTGAGCTGAGGAGCTTCTCCCATGCTTTCCTGGCTGTCTGGGCTCCTCCCCAGGTAGGGCCGAGACCCTCTGGAGAAGCAGCAACGTGGCAGGAAGAGCAGCCATGCACAAGCACCTGGATCGTGCTGGCCACACACCACAGCTTGGGCCATTCTCCACACTGCAACGCTTGGTTTTGCAGCTTGGGYGATGCTCTTTCAACACAACTGGTTAAGAAGAAATCATTTTAGTTAGGATACCAGCCATGCAGCTCCTTGGAGATATCTTTAGGCAAATCCTCAGCAACAAGCACAGTATTTTACATACACTAAGTCTGAGAAGMTTTTCCAAGCTGTGGGAGTCCAGTGCAGAGCGTCAGACAAGGGTTAACAGCTCACGGACAGAACTAAATCCTTCCTCTTTGTTATTTTTAAAATTTAAACTAAGTTTTTGCATGGGAAGCTTCTGGGTCTATGGAGCGAAATTCATCACTCCAGGGATGCTCAATGCTGCTGAGCCAATTTCAGGAGTAAATACGTATTTTTAATGCATTTATTTTTATGAGGCAGAAAAGCAACATACTTGGAGAGTGGAGAATTTACCTGAGCTAATGGCCCAGCTGGAGCTATTCCAAACAGTCTATTTAAGGAGATAAATAGGTTTTTTTTTTTAAAGCTTTGGAGTAGATATTTATTATTTACCCGTTCTCTCAGTATCTGTTATGTCCTCTTGTCAGGAGCCCACGCTTGGGTGAGGGACCTTAGGGCCAGTGACATTAGAGGTGGACACAGTAAYGGGTGCCCCGGCTTTGGACTCGCTCCTCTGAGCCACGTGTGACTCTCAGAGACAGAGGACAGAGCAGCCATCCCCACTGGCAGCTCCAGGACCTTGTTTTACCCACGGGGGAACAAGGATCTCCCTGCAGACATTGCACTTTTTTCCATTGACCTCAACAAACATGAGGTTCTTAGACTCTCCTTGTAACTCCACCTAGAGCAGGAAGCAGCACTGCCCATTAGCAGGAGAGCTAATTAGCCTTTTGGATGAGCCAGGCAAGTCCCAGGCTCTTTTGGGTTCACCTGAGATGTAGTGAATGCTTCTTTGCAGGACGTGTTGTGGTGGGTGATGGAACACACCGAGGAGCATGTCCTGGGAGGAAGAACATGGCCTGTGCTGAAGGACAACGCTTGGTCCCTCTAGGCTCCTGTTTATGCTTCAATGGGGAYTGATCCAACATGTCCCAGGCTGATCCTGGGAAGAAGGTAGAAAAGTGGCCCTGGCAGTGCTGGATTCCCAGGATCAGCTGAAGTCCCAACAGCCACGGAACATTTGTTGACACAAAGCTTAGAGCTGTCCTTCCTCCCTGGTGTCCGGCGTTCTGGTGGCCTTAGAGCAAGGAATGAGTTTTTTTGCTATGAATCCTCCAGAAAACATTGAGTATCTTGCAGCATCAGCCCCACACAGCAGTCACTGGAGCCTAGGGTTCGGTATCAGCGTGGCCCCTCTGCTGATCCCATTCCGGCCTGGCTCCTACACAGCAAGTCCAAGAGCCCGTCCCACCTCGGTASAGCTCTGCTGGGGGAAGCAGCATTCCTGCCATGGCACCGGGTCAGTCCTGTTTGTCCAGGGCTGCCCAGGACAGGCACCTCCTCATCCGCAGCTCCCACCACTGCCTCTGCTGGCAGGGCTGCGTGGGTGAAACACGGGCACGACCCCTGCTCCGAGCCCCCATCAGGTCCCATTACCTGACATCCTGACACCTCCTCCTTTCTTAAACGTGTTGGGGGATTATTTACAAGACAGAGGCGTTCCCGCGCTCCTGCCATCCCGGACAAGACACTCTCAGGAGCCTGGACGTGTGACCCCACGCTCCAGGTTCACGCTCGCTATTCCTTTATCTCCTCCAGATCCTTCTCCTCCCGCAGCGCTCCCTCGCTCCTTCATGAAATCACAGCAAATCCTGCGTCGAGCACTTTACTGAAAACCACTGGTTCTGTGCAGCGAGAAAGCTTTTCAGCTCTGCTTCTTGACGCACTTTGCAATCTAATCTCTCTGAGCCCCCTGCTGCTGCCATAGAATAGGTGGCCTCGTGCCTGCGCCGTAATGGATCACGGAGGCACGGAGCGGTTTGCAGCCGCAGTCTGGCGGGCTGGCGAGCAGCCTAGGCAAGAATACACTGAAGTCGGCTTTGATATGCTTTGCAGGAGGCTGTCTGGGCATTTGCTTATAAAAATAATCTCTCCAAAGCACAGTGGAAAGGGAAAAATGTTTCCAATCCATGTTGATAGATATTAACGCCAGGCCAGGGTCCAAAGTGACGCTCCTGAAATCCCTGGAGTCGCTCTGAATTCAGACCAGTAGAAATGACAGCAACGCTCAGGTTAATGGGAGCAGAAGGTCCTCAAGACGCTGTCAAGGCCTTTYGAATGCCATCCCAGTTGGAGCTGGGGGTTTGGTGGTGTCCAAAGGGAATCGTCTGCCCTGTCAGGACATCACAGGCACAAACGAGCACCCTGGGCAAGGACCGGAGCCGCTGGTACTCGGCTTGGCCGCTCTGTGAGGTGGCTTTAGGCAGCAAGGAGACCAACTTTTACTGAGCCGCAGTAGCTGATTGGATCATAGAGGACTTGAGATAAAGGTGCTGGCAACGCACAAGGATTACAGAAAGGAGCTCTTCAGATAAATGCCCCTGCGGGACTGTGTCCAAGCAGCTTCAATAACCTTTTCAGCGCAGCGACGGGCTTTAAAATAAAATTCCAGAGATGAATTTGAGCGCGTGCATCTTTGTCAGGCAAAGATGATGAAATAGCAGCGTGCCGCTCTCGGCCGCCCATCCCTCGTTCTGATGTTTCTTTCAATTAGCTCCCGCGCAGGGACGTCCGCTCCCGCCGAGCGGGGAAGGAGAGCGCCGAGATCAAAGGCGCCCTCCTTGCCGGGTGGGCAGCGGGGCACGGGCCGAGCTGGCTGCAGGGGCTGGCAGGAGGGACCCGGCCGTGCCAATCTGGGGGTGCTCCTTGGGTGTCTCGGTGGCCACAATCAGGGGTTGCAGCATAGGAGACCCTGCAGTGCAGGCAGGGGGACGCTGGATCGGTGTCACCCCCACCAGGACGGCAAGGCCAAAGGGAAGCTATGCAGAGCTTTAAGCTGAGGGAGCCTCATTCCTGCGGAGGGAAGTGTCACCGTGACCCATCCATCGCAGCCGGAGTGCAGCAGGAGAGTGAAGGAACGAGAGAGGAGAGGAGCGAGGACGGGCATCCTGGGGCACTCTGCACCTTGCCTGCGCAGCCCGCTCAGACACGCTGCACTCACACCTCATCCCTGCTGATCCCTGCTCTGGTCCGAGTCACGTGTGGCGACCCCAGCCCCATGCTGGTGGAGTATGGCCAGGCCAGCCCCTAAAACAGCTTGGATTCCAGCACCGCGGAGACTTGATGTCTATTACAGCCTATTGAGCCTTGCAAACATCTGCAGAACTTGAGGTAAATGTCTCAGTTCAGAACAGCCCCTGGATACCAGTAGTCTCCTTAACCGTGTCGAGGAGCTCCAAGGCATCCAGATAAACAACACGAGCCCCGAGCCGAGGGAGGCAGAGGAAGGAGGGGGGTGCTCTGTGTGCTCCCGTCGGCTGCACGCGCGGTGGGGTTGGAGAGGAGCCGCTGCAGCGCTCTGCAATCCTCACGCAGCAGCAGAGCCGGCTCTGCTGGCGCGCGCAGCGCTGGGGAACGACGGGAACGGGCAGCTCGGCGGGGTTGYGGCGTGAGGGGGCTGCTCGTCCGCAGGGGGTGTTTTGTCTCCAGGGGTTGCCCGGCTGTGGTGGGTTTGTCAGGCCGCGCGCCTTTTGTGCGCAGATTAAATATCAGCTGAAACGCAGCCCTTTGTGCTTGCTAGTTTGGGGTCACAGGGTGCCACATTATTGCCGTGTGCGGATTGTTCGCTTCTTTTCTCCTGCACTTCAATAAAACCTTTTGCTGGAGCTGTGGCCTCCTGTTTCCTCCCAACGAGTGGGGAACTGCTGGTGATTAAGGCACATTGAGCCCGTGCGTGCCGGGGGGAAGTTCAGAACAGGCGGCTCGTTTCCTGGCATTGGCTCTGCCGTGATTTAAACTTCAGAACGGGGTGAAGTGCAAAGCCAAGCTACAAAGGGCGGCTTTTGAGAGGGGAGAGAGCTCTGCTCTGCAGCAGCCCCCACTGCGAGGGCCACACGTCAAGGAGGTTCAGCTGCTGGGCTCCTCTCCTCTCCTCTCCTCTCCTCTCCTCTCCTCTCCTCTCCTCTCCTCTCCTCTCC